>JACEOJ010000185.1:0-174227 GCA_013761285.1 Campoletis sonorensis
TATTTCCTTCACCGTCTCGAAATCACCAGCGCGAATTGCACTGTGTAATTTTTCTCGTTGAGCCTGGAGAGAATGTTTTTTTCAATTATTTGAAATTTTCGTGGCCGTTGAAGGGTTAAATGAATCGAAAATCTTTCCGATTTTTATAAAAATGTGATGAAATCGGTAGGTTGTTGAAATTTCAAATGTAAATGAAGTGAATTTGGTGATCATTTGAAATAAAATTAAACTTACCGCGAAATGGGGTATCGATTGTAAAAATTGAACCGTAGCCTCGCGATTTCTTTCGGCAGCAACATCGACGATATTAATTCCAGCATCTTCGGCGTCTAAAATGTGATCATAACCCTCCAACAAAAGTTCAACCAACTTTTCGGTTTCACCTCTCGCCGCGAGATAAACGACCCAACGATCAATATCCTCTACATTTTCACGAATGTTTGATTCTTCCGCGACATCACGAGCCGTACGATAAAGTTCGTCTCGAAAACCAACGTTTACCTGCGTCTCTTGAAGCATATGAAATAATCCGTCTGTTGGATGAGTTCGAACTGCGGTAAAGTGTAACATACTCTGACCGTGTTCGTCCTGAAAAATTTTTACATAAAATTTATCTAATAAAAAGAGCAAATAAGGAGTTCGACATTCTTATATTTTTCCTGTGTTACTATTTATTCAAATTTTTAATTTATGTTATCACTTTTTGAAAGTGAACATGTTGCAGAAAAAAGTTTGCAACTTCCTAAAAAAACAAATCGAGTATAAAAAAAAAGTTGTTATATGTTTAAGGGAGCTTTCCAGTGTGAAATTTTCAAAGAATCGATTTTTTTTTTGCTTTATCGAATAGTATACACTCTTCCGAATATTCCCTGAAATTTTCATGCCGAAATTCAGATTATTTCGGTTACTGTACAGCATTTATTGGAAGAAGGCAACGGAGCGCTACAGCGGCGCTCTTCAGGAACTGTTGAAGTGCAAAAAGTGTAATAGCTACGTGAAGTTTTTAAAACAATCGATTCGTGGATTGGGCTTTAAAATTTGTGTTCAGTGTTCGTGTCCAGATCCGGCCGAGACAGATTCTTGTCCTTTGCCGTAAGTAAACGATTTACCTACAATTTCTTCACTTGAAACATTGAACGCGTTTTTCTCGAAACAGCATTTTTCAAAACGGTGTCCAACTTGGAGGGCAGAGTTTTAAAGCTATCGAGTTGAATTTTTTACACAATATTCTTAACGTCATTGTTTATCGTGCTATGGAAGCTTTTTTTTTTTTACATCTTCCTATTTTTTTGTAAAAAAAGGTTGCCAAAAAAAATGCTAAAATCGATACTTTTTGTTCAAACCGGCACCATTTTTGCAAAAAAAAAAAAAAAAAAAAAAAGCCTCCATAGCACGAAAGCCAATTATATACCGATCAATAACACCGGCACACAAAAAAAAAAAATTGGTCTGTACACCGGGCGCCACCTATCTACGGGCATGTTTTTCGACCCGTTGAATACGAATTTCAAGTCAGTTTAGGCCGTCCAGCCCTCAATTCCGAGTAAATTGCAAAAAACTCCAAGAAATAGCGATAATTCAAAGTTTTGGCAAGAAAAAAAGTTTTGAGATCTAAGGCAAGCATAATTTTTATGTATTTTGATCTGTTTGATACTAATCGCGATCGTACTTCAATCATCTGCCGTTTTAAATCTAAAAAAATTGTAAAAAATCATGAAAAATTGCAAAAATCGAAGAAAATTGGCATTATCTTGGTATAAAAAATTTTGTGGACCCGGATTGACGAAGATTTTCATGTAATTTAATCTGCTTGATCTGATTCTGCAATAAATTTGGCCCATAGTCCCCTCAAACATTCAGAAAACGGCAGAAAACCGATAAAATAGCAGAAAATTGCTGCTGAAAAAATTAGAAAAAATCTTTCGAACACAATTAAATAAATTTCTTGTATTTTCTATTAACAAAATACAATTACTAAATGAAGGAGAAGGTGGAAAATGAGGTATCCACGTCGTAGATCATTTGAGAATGAAACAGTACAATACCCTCGAAAAACCGTTAAAAATCCAATTTGTGTAAATTCTTGGATCTTAATCTTATATTTTAGAAATAAAAAATACAAGAAATTTATTTAATTGTGTTTGAAAGATTTTTTTCCATTTCTAGATCAAAACAGACCAAACAGATCAAAATACATAAAAATTATGCTTGCCTTAGATCTCGAAATTTTTTTTTTGCCAAAACTTTGAATTATTGCTGTTTTTTGGAGTTTTTTGCAATTTACTCGGAATTGAGGGCTGGACGGACTAAACTGACTTGAAATTCTCATTCAGCGGGTCGAAAGACATGCCCGTAGATAGGTGGCGCCCGGTGTACAGACCATTTTTTTTTTTTGTGTGCCGGTGTAATCTTTTTGTGTTTTTTGTTTCAGATCAAAATTGTGACCCCCAACGTGGACACCACATCCAAGTGCATTTTCTGCAACAATTGTTTCATCATTTTTATAGATATTAATTAATAAATAAATCGATCTTTAAAAAATTCTTTTGTATTCTTCAATACTCAATTAATATACAAAAAAAAAACCAGGCCGAATAGATTATTTTTTCTTAAAAAAAAAAATTAAAATCGCGAAAAACAGCGATTTTTCGGGCTGTCACACTGGAAAGCTCTCTTAAACTAAAAAATGTTCATTTTGAAACATATTTTCAGGATTGTTAATGTAAATTCTCTTCCAAATACAAATTTATGATCCATTACCCTATTTGAATTGTTGAAAGTCGATTCAGGCCCTTCAGATTCTGGACTTTTCGGATATCCTGCATCATCATCGAACACATCGATAGCAGGATCGTTCAGATCGACTTGTTCACGATCGGGTATGATGAGGACATTGGATTCCTGCGGATAATTATAACAACGAGAAAATTGTTTCGTTAATTATCTTTTGATCTATCAGGCCCCCTCTGTTTTGCCTTATTTTATAAAATTCTTTTCATTCAGCAATAAATATTTTATTTCAATTTATTCAAACACAAACTTGCCTCTTTCGAATCGGAGGGTTTATTTTTGCTAGCAAAGTTGTACAAATACGTGGCAAGATATGTGACAGGATCGTTGGGTCGCGTGTGGGCCACTTCGGTCAGGCCTTTTATCAGCGGATCACCGAGAGCTGAAAACAAAAGTCACGCATGTTAACGGACTGAAAAAAAAAAACATTATTTCTTGTTTAAATAAGTGTTGTGAAGAACAAAGACTCACAAGAGGCCAAATATCGGCCTTCCTCCGTGCGGAAAATGGGCGCATCCGTTTCTCCATTGTCTGAAATATTGAAAGGATCTCGTTGAGGTTTTAATCGTGTATTTTTGCATTTTACCCTTTCAAGGGTAAAGACTTATTTAAATATTAGTTTGTTTTCTTTAAATAGATCGATACACAAACACACACGAAGCACAAATTAGCTGAAAAAGAAAGACACAAATATTGGAAAACGTTGCAATAAAAAGCGTGATCGAGTCAGCCTCTTCGTTACAAAATTCACTCCACACACAGACGCGAGGGCGTTTTTTTTTTTTAGTCGCATGATAAATACAATAACATAATGTTCAGGATAATATTCACATGGTTGGAAAGATATGTGCCATTCGTCAGTTTCGTGTGAACATCGATTCGTGCATGGACACACAAAGCTTTAACGAAAAATTCGTAATGCTTTGTCGCCATTCGGGCCTCGAGGGAAAGTTTTATGAAAATGGATAATTTTTCGTTTTTAATTATTGCTTTGCCGGATGGGTATAGATCGAAGAAAACTCGCGTTAGAAAATAATCATGATCCTTCAATTCTGTTGATAACTACTTGACAAAAATGTTAAATAAAAAACCAATGGCGTCAAAACATCGAATCCGTAGTCGCTTATTTGTTTTTTTTTTCTGTTTTTTTTTGTGAAACTAAAAAAATAAAAAAATAGTAACAACGAAGAGAAAAAAGAAAGGAATAATAATGTTTCGTCTACTAACCCACAGCATTTAAAATCCAGCGATCATCCAGCGGCTAATCCAACAAGTGTTCAGAGATACTCGGGCTCAAAGTTCACCGTTAAAACAGCGATTCTTTCGAATTTATTCTCATTTTATAATCGACCTTTTACGTCAATTACGAATCGAGCTTAAGAAAAATTGACGTTCACACATCTTTCCAGCGTGTTGGGAAGGCACACGAAAACTACCAATTAAATCTACATCGGGAATTTTACTTGTCGGAATTTAAAAAACGTATAATTACATTATAAAATATTTTCGCATATTGTTATTAATTGATAAGAAGAAATAAGAAAAATTGCGACGATGTATTGGCTGCAATAATATCACAGAAATGTTCTCTCGACTATAAATAAAAGTATACTTTGACCCGCGGTCCCAAAACATTATTGTTATTGTTTTTATCATTAAATATTCATCGTGAGAATGAATCTCAACCTTCGGACTCTGATGATTGATCTCATGGAGAATGTGCAAATTCGGAGAGTTCGTTGATCCTGGAAACTTCTCCATATTATCATCGAGAAATCGTTCGTCAGCGGATTGTAATATTTTGAAAAACTATTTTTTAAACTTTGTAGAGCCGGATTGTAAATTGTTTATATTTGTTTTTTACGCTTGGGAGCCTCGGGAGAGAGACGATCGTTTGCGAAACATACTGGCAATGAGAGACGCTATTTTCATCGAGCTAGTGAGCATGAGTTCCCTCTCAAGGCTCAAAATATTGAGAACAGCTCGAGAGAAGTCTTGAAGAGTTTGTAATTCGGTGATACTGAGACATTGTTGATTGCCAATTTTGACGGTATCGCTTCGCATGGTTTCCCTCACCCTGAGACCTCGGACGACGCACAAATGACGTAGGTTGTCAGGTTCTTTGGATAAACCGGGTAGTTTGACGATGAGATTGAATCTCATGGTGTTGCCGATTGCGGATGGTCGTGCGCTCAAGAAGCCTAATCTTTCGTCGCGTTTAAATAACAATTTATCGTCAAAATGAGCCATAATACGAGCCATTTTGACATAAGCACGTCCAATCTGTCCAGGTCGAGATTCATCGGTGCAACAAATGACTCTGATGTGATCTTGAAGGTTGACCCATACAGCAATGTCACCGGAAGTTGCGACATAAACTCCGCGTCCATAAGGCCAATGTTTTCCATGTAAACGTCGTTCGTCGCTTATCTCGGTCTCTGTGATCGGTAACAAGAGACCACCGGCTGCTAATTTGGCTCTGATTTCGCTCGGTCGATCCAATACTTCGTTCAACGTGTAATAAGTTCCAGGCTCGTCTTCGCTCGGGCCTTCGGCCATAATGTCACCGATTTCCGGGGTCAAAAGCTCCTCCGTTATTTGTCTCTCGGTCTCTTCCAACTGATTGATCGTTAGGTTTGAGGGAAGGGAAAAATCTTCGAGGTTTCTACAACAATCGATGACACCTGCTAAAATGTATTTGCAATGAGGATCGAGATCGTACGACTGTACAATCGCCTTAGTTTCTTCGGCGTTCGCGAGATCGTCAGTCGTTATAATCTCTTCGAAGAAACATGGCAACGGATGTTCACCCAACTCTCCGGTCGTTGTGACGCAATGCAAATCACGTATAAAAGGATCAAACAATTCGGCAAAGACGTAATAACTCTCGTAATCCGGGGCAACTATCGTACTCGTAAAATCATCGTCCATATTATTGCTCGTGTACGATCTGTTACTCCCACCGCTACTTATACTGTTCGCTGTTCTTGGCTTATTCGTATTATTATTGTATTTTCTTAACGACGGCCAAATAACGTCAAACAGATTGTGATCCATGCGCGTAACTCGGTGCTTAAGACGATCAAACACGGGTCTTTTGAGAAAACGACCAAGTTGTGTACCGTTGCTCGTTGTTGGTGTACTCGTTACCGAACCCCTTCGCCCGTTCGCCAATAAACGAAAACATCTTTCAAGGGTCGCTAGTGTTTCCGGCTCGTTTATGTCCCGACGTGACGAGTATAGATCTCCGCCCGGAACTGTACTTGTCCGATTAAAAATCATTGAGTCAATCGTCCTCGATATTATCATTCGTCATTGCAACAGTTTAAGTGCTATTTGTGAATAATTCATCGTGGTTCTCACATCTTTACTAATAACTAACAAATTATGCAGTTTTTTTTGTATAAGAAATTTTATTTTTAGAGCAAAGTTGCTTGTTATGAGAAAGAGGCCAAACGTGAGATTTATTATGCAAATTTTCAACTTTTTTTTAGTCATTATTAGGCCCAGTTTAGACGTTTTTTGTTTGTAACTTTGTTTCGATTTGTGGACTTTTTATCATCACGTGTTCACCAAAAATACCATTTTATCATGTACGATTCTCTTCTTTATCAAAAAACAAAGCGAATGGCATACAATCATAAATTGTACCATCGCATTCGAGAAACATTTTCTGCTAAAAAAGAGATTGGGGTCGTTTTGACCCCCTTGTGGGAGGGACGTTCCGGAAATGAGATTTCAGCAGCCGAGGTTGATATTTGAACGTGTAAATAAAACTTGCTGATTCATAGTATCGACTACTTTTGCAATTATTAGTGAAAAAATATTGAAAAAGAATAAAAATCAATGTTAAGGCATGAAAAATGATTGGAACATGTGATTCCTTTGTAAATTTGACCACATTTTTCGAAGCCTCACACAAAAGCTCATAACCTCATAACAGGCAACTTTACTTGAACGTGATTTAACTTTGTAAATATGAAAATATTGTGAAATAGTTGTGATTTCGGTTGAAAAAATTTGGACACAGTATTGTTGAAAATATCGCGTGAATAAAAAGTGCAGGACATTTGTGTGACGTGAAAACAATGGAAAAAGTATTACGAGAGTCTACCTTTGTCGGTCAACATCTCGTCGGCGAGTTTTTCACGTGCTCCGAAATCTCGCAACAAACGTTTGTGCGAAAGGTCACTCTGAATGTCCTTGTAATGATCGGCTTTTTGTCCGAACTGAACAAGTTTAATGATTGTCCAAAAATATACACGTTGAAAATCGAGAATCAATTGTTATTTCATGAGACAATGGATTATACTCACGTTGTCTTGAACCAGAGGGTTCGCACCGAGATGAAGCAAGAGATTATAATAATGGCCGTTGTCCGCTAAAGTTGCCGCGTAGTGCAATGGCGTCCGGCCGTCAATATCGACCGCATGAGTAGTTTCTGGAAATCTACCAGCCAAATATCTAAAAAAAAAACGAAGGAAAATATACATTAAAAAAAAAAATCGTATCAAAGGTTTCGAGTTTCGTTGATTTTTTTCTTAATCGATTGGAAAAAAATCGATTTTCGAAAAAAAAAAAAACAAAAAACATTTAATTAAGCTTATTTATTGTAGCAATCGTCTTGTTTACTTCATTAACTCGGCGAAATTTTCTTTTGTTGACCATTCCAGCCATAAATTTTCCTTACGTGCAATTATCGTCAAATTTATTCGGCAGTTTCGGTTGACACTGATTATTAGTATAATTCGAACTCAACATTTGGAAAACCAAAAGCAATAGTTTCTCTATTTTTGGAATCACACACAACCGTGGGAAAAATTGTAAAATATTGCTGTGGCAATGTACTGAGTTCGTGGAAAGATTGCCATTCCGAGGTTCACAGTAGTTTAGTGAACAAATATGAATTAATCCCCGACAAGCTATAAAACTCGATTATTTATTTTTACGTGTTGTTGATGCAATCAAAAATAATGGTTGATCTTTTTTTTCACATGTTATTAATGTTTACAATTATGAAAAAACCTGGTATTTGTTTTCGAAATAGTAGTTCAAATATGGAAAAGAAAACAGCAAAAAAATGTGTGAAAACAGGTCAGGTCATAGGTAAACAATTTGAAAAATCGATGAAATTTGGTTTATTTATTCCTCCACCAACCTGATAATGGCGGTGTGGCCAAAAATAACTGCAACGTGAAGTGGAGTAGCTCCATGTGGTGATGAGCCATCACGAGCAATAGCAAATTTGCGTCTGTCCAATGAACTCTGTAAGTCCCTTAAATTGCCTTCCCTCGCTGCCATGTGGACAGCGTGAATTTTACCCTGCAATCATGCCAATCATAAAGATCAAAATCTTAATAAACATTTTGAAAATAAATCGTGTTTTTCTTACGATATAAGCCGGAACATTGTCGATGAAGGCTTGAAGTTCTGGATTACTCGAGTGTCTTCCAACGAGTCTTCTCCCTTCACCGTTTAACACCAATGAAGCTAATTGTTCCATATTACCGTTCTCCAACAAATCTTCAACCTCCAAATCCACTGCCATGCTACCTTCATTGAGCTCCGCTTCTGGCGACTCGGCGTGTTCTCCTACGATTACCTGGTGGCAAAAAAATTACCCGTTCTGTCTTTTTTCCCCTGACGCGAGCTTCAATTTGTTCGAGCAAAAATGTGCGCATGAACCTTACAGATCGATAAAGACAGCGCATTAATCGTGTTTAACAACGTTCATTATATATCTGTATATATAGCTAAGGATATCGATCGATAGTTCCCATTGCTTGTGAAAAAAAACTGTGGTAACGATACGTGGGAAAACATTGCAGAATTCACGTATGGCGAATAATTCACTAAGTTTTTTTGTATTTTAAACAAATTTAGGAGATTTACGCGTTAGGCATGCATTTGACGAATTCCAAGTTTAATTGTTTATAATTCGTATGGACCTTCTTAACAATAATCCTCAACTCTGGGTAAAAATTGAGAAAGTTTTACCGTCTAGAAATCGGGTTACTTGTGGTCAAAAATCGTCTTTTCTCGTAACTTTCCACTAGACCTCGTGATAAAGTTGCGATTTTAATCACCGAATATCTCGATTACTAGACGGTTGAACCTTCTCAAACGTTTTCACACATTATAAAACGATGCTCAAGAAGATTCACGCAAAATTTTAAAAAATTATCTTGTAAAACATTGTATCTGATGATTTTGCCGTTACTTTGTTTATACTATTATTATTATGGCACGTAAACCTCGTTAACATGGTGCGTTATCCAAATATTTGAGTAGATTTGTTTATGTAAAGGACAATTTTAGGGTTTTTTTTTCTAAATTGATTTTTATACATAGAAATTGTAGGTAATTTCGTTTAATTTTTGTTCAAGTAATTTTTATATTGATTTCGTTGGTTCAACACAGTCACGTTGAATAATTAACTCTTCAGTTAGTATTTATAAACTTGATGAACACGAGTCGGGAATCATTTATTAATTTCAGTTTTTATAATTTATGAAAAAGTAAAAAGGTACGAACTTTTGGAAAAAATGTCTGACATGAAGTTCACAGTTTGAGAAATGAACACTTTGGCCGAATTTAACACACAGAGAACGCAATTTTTATCGTTGCGTCTTCGAAACTGAATAATCAAATTTATGAATTTTTTTTAGCTAAAATTTGTCATAAGTTCCTTTGTAATTAAGGAAAGAAAAGAAGAACCCTGTAGAAAAGTTTCGGGAATGTTTCATGAAATGCGAACTTTTCGGCTGCTTCCTACAAGAATCATTTTGAAAATTGTCACGTGGTAACGGGGCCCTGAATGTGCCCTCGAAATTTCTTCAAACTGGGACCGTGAAAAACCTCTGAGTACTCGGTTTTCGCATTTTAGTACAAGGTCGTCTGATCCCCAGCGACCTACTCAAAACTTTAAACGCGTTTATCTCAAAACTGCATTTTTAAGTTGGCCGGACTCAACTCAGACAATTTTCAAGCGGTTTACTTGAAATTTTGAATATATCTTTGAAAATACATTGTCTATGGAAGTGCGTAGGATTTTATCTGCATATTGCATAGTTCATTTGATATTAATACTTATCTGACGATTTTTTAGGCAAATTTATCACTTTCCAATTTACAAGTGCGCCATTTGGCCAAAAATCAATATATCGCCGAAATCCTACGTATTTCTGTAGCAGTTATTATATATATAATCGAAAAAAAATCATTGGCCAATTATGATTAAAAAATTACGGCAGCTGTTAGTCCGACCGTGGACCTTGAAAAAACGGAAACGTTATCGCGAAAACGCTGCACAGCCGCCACTTTGAAATAAATCGCTTCAACAAAATTATCACAAACAGTCACTGATATGTATGATAAAAGCCCGTTTTTGTAATCCCGATTCATTTTGTAGTATCTCTGAAAAAAAATCCCGGAAAAGCCTATTTTTATCGGCCTTTAAAATGGCCCATGGCCTTAATATTAATAAAAAAAATATCACTATGGACTTGAATACAATTCGGGATCTTATTATATTGATGTTGTAATAAAAATGAAAAAAATGATAATTTTATAAAGAACTTACCTGATCCTCGTCTTTTGTTGACTCCTCGAGTCCAGAATCTCCGGTACTCGGTTCATTGCGTTCCTCTTCTTCAAGATTAGTGTCTACCGGTTCCTCTGCGTTGTTTTCTTCAGTATCCAAGGAATCTGCATCGTTTTCATTGGTCCGAGGTTCCTCGACCATTTCTTCTTCGGGCTTCGGCGGGTCCTCTTCCCCCGCTTCAGGGACAATTACGACATCGTCATCCGAAGATTTGTCGTCATTTTCCTCCGCCGGTTCTTCTTCCGGTGCCGGTTCTTCCGGAGCTGGTTCATCCGCCGGTGCTGGCTCTTCAGCTTCGACGACGATTGTCTCAACTTCCGGTGAATCATCGGCTTGCAGTTCCAACGCGTCATCAGCTTTCTTAATCTGTTCCACCAAATCGTCCTTAACTTCCTCACTACTGGCAATCTGAAAGTTTCAATCTTGTCCCCCCTTTTCTCGTATCTTTTCTACACCGAAAATTCACTCTACATCAAAAGAAAATTTTGAAAACTTCAAACACGACAAAAAAACTAACGACAACATGCCATTTCTTTCCTTTTCGCTTCTTTTGTTACTTCGTCACGAATATAAAAAACTCAAGTTGAATGCCATCGGGAAACAAGAAATTTTTTTTTTTTTTTATGGTAAAAACCAAAACGGAATCAAAATGAAGGTTTTTTTTTCTCGAGCGCAATATTGAGAAATAACTGAAAATAATTCCATATTCCACACACGCGATGTAAAATATAGCATGCAATAAATTACCCCTAAATCTTCGGCATCGATATCCCCGTTTTTCGGCGCTACTTCCGGACTGCCAAAAGCCCTGTCGATGTCCAACATACTGCGAACTTTTTTCGAACCTCTATTCAAGGATTCATCAGATTCAAGAATTCGCCAGTCCCAATTTTTCGGATACGAACCGGAAACTCGTGGTGCTTCCGGCACTACCACAAGATTCGTTAAATCTATTTCGTTTGGACGATGTTTATAGTGGGCAGGTGACCGTTGTTTCTATAGTTCAATCAGATTCATTTGTTTGCTAATCTCCACATGAGTTCCACTCCAATAATGAAGTTGAAAATTCGTAAAAAAACAAAAACAAAAAATGCGATACGTACGTTGTCCAATTTGTTTTCATCAGCTCCTTGCTCGACCAAAAGATCATAAGTTGCACCCTCGTCCTTAGCAATTGCAGCGTAATGAAGGGGAGTCCTTCCATCATTGTCCTGAAGACTTATAGCTGCAGGATATTTATCGATTATTTCGCGGGCGATTTCCGCATACCCGAGCCCGGCAGCCTTGAATAAACAATAAAAATAAACGTTCATAAGTTCAATGTGTCTAAAATCATCAAAATCCTTTTCACGAGCTGTCAAAAATGTTAAACTTGTTTATCCACCTTATGAAGAACATTCAACCCATTTGCATCTTTGCTACACAAAATAATTGGTGACACAGGACTCGCTATTTTTTTCTTGAATCCTTCGAGATCATTTTTTATTACAGTGCTGTGGATCGCCTTTATGGAATCCTGGAATGTTTTAAATCGTGAGTTTCATCAAATTCATGTTCGTTCTTATAACCACAGAGACTTGCAATGACGTTGTGTTTTAATTCACCATTATAAAAGGAGTTGCTTCCAAAAATTTTCGTACTCTCGGATTATTGCTAGTTTCGACTCGCAATTTAGCGCCATGTCCTTCCCAAAGTACTTGTTGCAATTTGCTGATGTCACGATTGTGAATCCATATCCTTATATTGGAAGGTTTGAAGTCAAGGTCTGCGATCATATTAAGATCTATTATTATTGTTCTTATTATAGTTATTGTATCGATTATTATACATAAATGTCTTAAGGGGACAAACCACATTAAGAAGCTTATTTTTAGTAATAGTTTAAGATTTTTTTTTCGTGGGTAAAATTAATTAGAATTCAACAACGTTCGGACATCACTTTAATCACATTTCGATGAACTGTAATGAATTTTTCGATTGCGGGACGTGTAGCCATTCCAATTTTTATCTGATATTAAAAGAGTTTTTATTTTACATTGTTTTCTCAATTTGCTTAATTAAGGAAAAAATATTGCGAAAATAAAAGAAAATTGCATTGGGGTTCATATTCTTACAAAACAATTAAGTTATCAATGTAAAGTGAAAACTTTTTTAATATCACATAAAATTGGAATGGCTACACGTCCCGGAATCGAAAAACTCTGGACTACGACCGTCAGCGGACTTCAGGGCATAACTCTGCCATTTTTAGTCGAAAATATTTTTAAAAATTTATTACAGTTCATCGAAATATGACCAAAATGATGTCGGAACTCTATTGAATTCTAATTAATTTTACCCACGAAAAAAAAATCTTACAGTATCACCGCAAATAAGCTTTCTAATGTGGTTTCCTCCCTGAATTTTTATCATCAAATTTAATTAATTATTAACAGAAAAATATTTTTAATGTACAGACACAGATAAATATCTATGTCACTAGAAATTCAGTCTAAAAACTTATAGTATTAGCCATGCGAGCAGACAGTCTGTATAATTTCCTAGTCATAGAAATTTAATTGAATTATGTACGTTCTAATGGGCAATGACATTATCTCAACGATCTTTTTATGGCATTGTCCATAATTATTGGTATGAAATTAATCGAGCGAAAGATATGATGATATTTTGAACATTCGAACTCTCGCGTTCGACAAAACCTCGGGTCGCGTGCGTGCGTGCGTTTATTGGGCGAGTAATATTTTATTCTGAAATTTGTTTGAACAATCAAATGGCGTGTTCGGCGTTTGTTGATAATACATTTTTGGGGCTGCTCATTTTGCGTAAATGTTTGTAACGCACGCGTCTTCACGCTCATGACTATGTAATTTTGAGTGACGTTTCAGCACACCCTTGGCCTGGTGTATTTTCTTAGAGAAAAGTACACGTCAGCGAAAGAAATTGAGCTACGAAAGTTTCTGGTAGAAGAAATTTGCAGTTACCGTTGATGAATCAAAACTACGGTTTACAAAAAAAGCCGAAAGATCGTAAAAAACGAAAGAAAATTGACTTTCTCGTTAAATAACTCATCATCCAATCTCGTGAGTTCATCCCTTTGAAAGAATTAGAACATTTGGAAAGACACGCGAGCTGACCTAAGATTATCGAAATTTGTACGCGAAAATTTGGATATAATGATCAGTTAGACACCAGGCAAGGCAACGATTTCATGAAAGCTTCGTCGATCGATTCGAATCGACGAATAGGTTTGAAATTTCTGTAAATGGAGTATTTCGAGTTGAATCGAAATACTCAAAATTGTTCAGAATATTAATCATTTTGAATTTTTACGAAAATACAGAAATCCTTCGAACTCGGCGTACTGATTTTTTCAAAATAATAAGATTTAGTCAAAAATATAAAAAATTGCGATTTTCGTTCGATAAAAAATGACAAAATAAACAGATTGCTAATTTTTTTTTTCAGGAATTTAATTCCGCAAGAGTATCGTACATCAGAATCGCTTGGCACATGAATGTGAAAGTTCTTATACATTTTTCAATTATCGTAGAAAATTGTTTTTTCCCCGAAAGGTCTGGAACGATTGACCGTTAAGCGAATAACCTTTTCTCGGGGCGATTTTACGCGGCTCATTCCATTTCTTTTTTTTCGGTCTATCTCTTTTCTCTCTCTCTCTCCCTCTCTTTGATATCGCGGGCAAGCCAAGTCAGAACTTATGACTTATTTAGATGTTATCGATTGACTAGAATCATGAGAAAGAGGGCAATAAGTATTACGACGCTATGTCAGTCAATGTGAAATGTCATATATCGTTAACATTTTTACTAGTTTCGCGAAGCAAATAACGACCATCATTGGCTAGTGTGACGAAGGACAAATTTTAACACCGAGGCCGTAACCAAAGAACATGCCAACATTGTGTGTTTGAGAATCATTGGAAGTGGCTCTCGAAGTTGAAGAAATTATCAAATATTCATTCGTCGAGACTTTTTATTGCAAGTCATTTGCGAAAAGGGCAAAAAATAAAAGAAATATTGTATAAATGGTTCGCGATATTTTGTATTAGCCAACGAAGATCTAATTAGTTGAGAATTGATTGTCGTCAATTAAGGTGAATACTGTACTGCGTTTACTAGTCAAATAAGTGCTAAATTTTCGAAACGCTTTTAGAACAAGTTTAACGTACCAATTGAACGTATTTTTAGTAAATTTATATGACAGCATGTCTTTGTAACGGGGAAAAATATTTAAAACGATAGCTTCCCAAAACCGTCAACTGATGAATGCAATTTTCCATGATCACACATTTTCACTGGGATTTTTCAAAGAATAACCCGCTTTTTTATACCGATTTTAATGCACCTGGTCTAATTTTGTTCCTCTACTGATCCTCTACGAATGTACCACGTAATTTTCTCTTTAAGGTCATTCTTTCATGAATTATTTATGAAAAAGTTTTCTCGCTTAATCAACAATTGACTGCAACAGGGAAACGATTGAGTTTTTAACAAAATCTACGCTTTGGATTCGTAGAGAATCAGTCGAGGAACAAAATGAGACGGGGTGAATGAAAATCGGTTGAAAAATACAGATCATTCTTTGAAAAATCCCAGTGAAATTGTGTCATCATGGAAATTTGCATCTGTCAGTTGATGGTTTTGCAAAACCATCGTTTTGAATATTTTTCCATGTTAATGAGACACGTTGTAATATAAATCTACAAACAATACGTTTAATTCATACGTTAAACTTGGTCTAAAAGCGTGTTGAAAACCTCAGCAACCATTTGACTAGCATTTAGTTCAGTAGTTACTTTAATGACGTCTGTCATGCATTTTCAGTGCTGGGTCAAAAAATTGTGAACGTAAAGAACACGAACACAATTTACACTCAAATCGCGTTTTTGAATCTTACGATAAGAAATAATTATCAGTCATTCCCCATTATTTCGACGTGTCACCGCATTTAATTGAAACTCACATTCTTTGCTGTTGCTGCCTTTCCGACGAGCCATCGTTTCGCCTTCCGGTAACTCGATCTCGTTGTTATGAGTGAGATAGTAAGCAGCGGGATTCCCCCTTTTATCGCTGATACTCGAATCACAGCCTCCTTCGATAAGGAGGTCCCAAATTGTGTCCGGATCTTTACAGGCCGAGCAATAATGCAGGGCGGTTCTTCCCTCCTTCGTCAACAAACAAGATAATTCTGTGTAACAAAATTTCACTGGAAATCGATCACGATTCCGTAGTTTTTTTATCTCTGATCTTGTTTTTACAAAAAACGTGGCAATTTCGTCAACGATTTCGTAATATTTTTTCTCCGATATTATCGCGTGGAATAGAACAATCCATAAAATCTAAGATCGTCAAATTCAGGAGCGTAAAACATAAGAACGGATGGCTTCAAGCTCCTGTTATAGACTGTGATGTTCACGACGTAAATGAAGAGATATCAATCGACGGATATCCGGCTTTTAAGGATATTAACAAGAAATTTATCCCCTTACAACGTGTTGGCTGGAAATGTAGTTTGAAACACGAACCCCAATGAGAAACCAGGGGGAGAACAGGTGGTTTACACATTTTCTATTAGAAAGGGAGTCACGCGATGTCACGATTTAAGACAAACTTTGGTGGAGAGAAAATTCACTCAGAAATTACGTGTGTCTGCTGCTCGGATATTTATCGACCCACAATGTGAAGCATTATGAAAACTACTTGATTTTTCCTTTTGTTTTTTTGACTCACTCGATCTTTTTGCTGAAGTGACGTTGGATAAGTCTGGATTAACCATTCGACGATATCCTGATGATCATTGTAAACTGCTTTGTGAATTAAGGGCGTTCCTGAACCGTCTTTTGCCAACGCTAATTTCTTTTTTGGCTCGTCAGCCACGAGCTTTTGTACAGTCGATAACGAACCCCTCGTTACCGCATCGTGGATTTGACTTATTTTCGTCTACACACAAATTTCAATCACTTTTCTCTTCTGTCTCCTTCAGATTCACTTTTTGTACAAATCAATAAAAAAAATTATATCTATTCTACTTATGACAGTTGAAAAATTAAGTTTCTTGTCAAACACAAAGTCAAAAACTTGGTCTCTGCTGTAATAAACAAATTTAGTAGCTAATTTTTTTTATAATTTACAAAAATCCAAAGAAATACTGATTTTTCAATGATTTAAAAATGATGGATTTCTCAAAACGAACCAAGAAATTCGGTAGACCCTTGAGAAAAACTCGTGTTCGGAGATCGGGTGAATGTTCACCGAGCAAACGAGCTCCTCGACCTTCCAGCACGACATTTTCGAGTTTTTCAAGTTCTCCGCGGGTCAACCACTGTTTAACCGTTGCTGGGTTCATCTGCAGGTCTAAGAAAGAAAATGCCTTTCATTAAATCATTTTCGACGTCTCTTTTCAGATACAACTGTTTTTTTACTACTGTTACAAAGATTATTTATTTCGTTTCTCGTAAGAAAATTATGGCGAAAGAACAAGTCTCTGAAGTCTCAATTCGATGAATTTAATTACACATTTTTTTTTCAAACCATCGATTCATTTTTCTCAACACGAACCAAATAACAACGATTGTGAAAAATATTGCCAATTGAATTTCAACTTGATGGCATTTCCTTTTTAGATACGAGCATTGCATTAAAATCACGATGAGTCAGCTGCAGAAGCTGCTGATACTTAAAATGCACGTTGCATGTCGAGCAAAGAAAAACAAGCGTAGAAAAAAAAAAGATACATAATTCGAGCATTTGCTATCTATCGAAGTGTCAAAGTTGTTAGGGAAAAAGGTTGAACAATTATTCACTTTCCTTTGAATTTGCTTGTAACATTGAAAAAAAAAAAAACAATCGTTGGCACGTGCAGTTAATTGGAATGCAGTTTCTAGGACTTTTTTATTTTATCCAGGTACGAATGAATTATTTGTAAAAGCCGTAGAATTACGTATCGAATATATTATTTATCCAAGTCGTAGAGAAAAAAAATACCTTTTTTCTGTAAATCTGTCACATTCGGTCACCGACCGAGGCATTCGCCTCAATTGTTGTTATTATTATTTGAAAAAAATGGAACAAATCGTTGTTTTTTTTTCTTCCACTAAAAGTGACAAATGAGATCTGTCCCGGTAGATTCTCGTTCAACGATCTATGGCAACTCGTGTGTGTTCCGCGAGTAAGAGATACACGTGAAATGAAGCCGGTGTCGAATGAGCCGTGTCTTTCGACCGCACCTGCGCAACTTTTCCGACACTTTCAGTGTCACAAGTTTATGACATAGCTTTACACAGCACACTAGAAGATAGTGATATGCAGGAAAATGGAACATATATAAATATATATATATATATAAATACCGCTCGCTTATAACATCAATACATCGGTCATGTGCAAAACAAAACTTTTCCACGACAGTTTACATTTTTTGCAAAAATTAAACATGAAAATGCGATGAAAAATAATTTTATTCGAAATATAAACGTTGTTCCATCATTTTTATAACGATAGCATACCATTTTTTAAACAAATTTATGTGTTCTCGTGAAAAAAGGAATTTTTGTGCAACTGCTTGTTCACAACATCAATACTGGTCACGTGGAAAACAAAACTTTTCCACGACAGTTTACATTTTTTGCAAAAATTAAACATGAAAATGCGATGGAAAATAATTTTATTCGAAATATAAACATTGTTGCATTAAATTTATAACGATACCATACAATTTTTTAAACAAGTTTTTTTGTCCTTATTGTGAAAAAAGTAATTATCGAACAGCATACTATCGCAGAGCTGAAATTTTAATAAGATAAATAAAGGAATGTTTGTTCTACGAGGAAAACTTGCCATGAAAAACAATACTATTGGCAATATAAATATTGTTAAGTTATTTCCGTAATATTGAACTTCGTGGAATTTTTCTATCGATTCATTTATTTTCCTTGAAAAAAAAAAAAATATATATATATATATATTCCGTCGTGCGTTGTTCCTTTTCCATGCATTTGTTGTATTCAAAACGTGAAGAAAATAATATTCAAAAGAATTTTTTCCAGAAACGTCCCAAGCGTAAATGAATTTCGTTCATTTAACTGCTTTGCCAAATGGGTATTGAACTATATAATGATAATTTATAAAAGGTGATAATATGTGGGAACTGTACCAGCTGGTATAATTAGGAAGTTAGATTCTTGAGTTTGTCGTATTGGTGTTTTACCAATTCCACTCGTTTTTTGCTTCCTAGTGGTCAGGGAAGCTTCCGGTCGATATTATTCCTGGTCGGGCAGTGCAATGACACAGCGACCACGTATTCCACATACGAAACGTTGCTATCTTTATTTTTTTATACATCGATTACGATTTTCCCCCCAATGTTTATCTTTCTCTTCTTGTTGCGAGAATAAATTTCAATAAATTTTCAATTTATCGATCATTCGTTGAGAAAAAAAAAATACGAAAATAGATAAAATAGACTGAAAATTCTTCATTTTCATTAACAACGAATGAGGATACGTCATCATCGAACAACAATTTACATTTCCTTGTATTTCTTAGATCAGGGGTTTTCCTCAGAGGATTTCAACGACGAGGGTGAATAATTGCACAATTGAGTGAAGTTCTATAGTAAGAACAGTCTGTGTACTTTCAACGTGGCCCTGTCCACTCCAACTCGCTATATTATTCAACGAGCCTACACTCGTCACGCCTCCTTATACTGTACAACAACAACGATATAATGAAAGTCTATGAGATGGGGGTTGTACGACACCCCGAAGTCCATTGTATTCGAAGGTTTACATTTTTTTTCGTTGAATTATACACACGTTACTTCGGATGATAATCAGGCTTGTTAAATGATTCATTTATAATTCAGATCGTTCTTTGGAAGATTTTATAACGAGATTTAAATCTTTGTATCAACGAATAAACGAAGGAAAAAGTACGAAAATTCAAAAATAAATAAATCGAATCATCCTAAACGAGGTTCACGCGTCATAATGATAAGTGTATACAAAGTAACGGTAAAATCATCAGATACAATTTTTTGCAAGAGAATTTTTTGAAATTTTGCGTCAATCTTCTTGATCATCGTATTATGCTGTGTAAAAACATTTCAGACACGGAAAAAAGTGATCTGTAGAAATTCGTGGTCGATATTTAAAAGGGACTGAAATTTGAATGGATCAATACAGTTAGAAACTGTGAATCAATCGTTTTACTGTGTGTCCTCTTACAAAGTAATGGATTTTATGTACTTTTCACATTTTGAACTGTTATAAATGATGATTTCAACTGCGAAAAGATCAATGTCAACAGCAAAAAACTAGATATAGCAGAAATTACAGATAAAAACAAAGAATCCCACTGTTCATGAAGTGTAAAATGTACAATGTCCTCAGCACAATATTCAGATCACATAGGAAGATTAATTGCCCGCAACAGTTTTCACCAATTTTCAAAATAGTAAAAAATGGTACATAAAAGATTGTAAATCGAATGAATAAGTATTACGTACGACCTTCTGAGAAAGTTATAGTCGATACAAATTGGCAATTGCCGTTTCGTCGGTGAAATTTCGAAAATCTACTGCGAAACTCGCTCTTATTTCTCCATTTTTTATAGTTTGCACTGCAATTTTTTCGCAAACAGACCAGAATGTTTCAGGGTGGAGAACAGACTCTTTACACTTATGATATTCCTAGGTTGTAATAAAATATATTACTATTTTTATTTTCAATTGGATGAAACATTGATGTTGTCCGCCCTCCGGTAGGCACTATACCAATGGGAATTTCAGTAATTTTTGAAGATCATTTTGAAGGTTTCACCGTCTAGTAATCGAGATATTCAGTGTTTAAAATCGCAACTTTAAAACTAGATCTTATGGTAAATTACGAAAAAAAAGTTTTTTGACATCAAATCACTCGATTTCTAGACGACAAAACTTTTTCAAATTTTACCCACAGTTGAGTATTATTGTTAAGTAGGTTCATACGAATTTTAAACAATAAAACTTGGCATTTGTCCAACGCATGCCAAACGCGAGAACCTCCTTAAAAGAAGGGGAAAAATTGCAAAGTCATGGACACGAAACAAAACATTTTCTCAGAATACAAAAACTCTGATTAATGATTTACTCGTGTAACGACAAAAAGGCTCGGCCTATTTTTTATGGAACACCTTTCGTTAAGGTGCAAATATAACTACCCCAAATTTTCTACGTTCTTAATCAGATCATAGAACGATAACTTTCGTCAGCCCTTCAACGTCGACTAAACTGTTGAATTATTAAATTAATACCCTTTTTATTCATGGCTGTTGGAATAAGAATGGCTATAAATAGTGTGTGGGTTACAAACAGACGAAACTGCTGAGTCGTCCCTCGTTTCTTTCATATTAAATTGATTACCAACTCCTCGGAAATGTGTCATGGGTACACACTTTGTACTTTTCACCGAGGTAATTATTCACGATTCAACGAATCATTACATGGATTATGAAAAAAAAGGAATGTCGAAATCGTCATTTCCACATTCTGCTGTCTATGCTTTTAATAACTTTCGTCAGCAAAAATGCAGAGACGATGTGACGATTTATTTTGGATTCAGTAGCACTTGAAAAAGCGTTCAATTTTCTTTCTGAGCAGTGACAAGAACGCAATCAAAATGAACAGTAAAACGATTTCTCTATTTTTATTGTTTCTCGGGCTCGTTTCTTCAAGCGGTACGTTCATTTTTTGAAAATTTTAAAAACTATAAATTAGAAAGATTAAGAGCAATTTAATGTAAATGTAGTTTTCTCAATCGAATAAAATTTGTGAAGAACATTTAATTTAATTAAACATTTGTTTTTTTTCCACATTATTCGATCAGAGAGAAGCTTGAATCGAACTGATTTGCAATGCACCGGACAAGCTCATTGGAACGTTTCCTTGACAGCATATTATCCCGATTACGAGAGCGATAATGAGTCCGATTACCTCGACGCCAGAGGAAAAGAACTGAATACTCTGCAGGTAATCAATCACGGTTACGAAGACATTTTTTTATTGCATAACAAAAACTTGTGTCTGTTCACGATCTCACGTGCGATTTGACACTACAAATAAATGTTTCCGTTCGTATTTGACTCCCACTTGCGTCAATTAAAATTAATTTTTCATATTTTAATTAAAAAGGGAGTACACATCGTCGAAATATTTAGAAAAAAATTTAATTTTAGGACTTTGTCGATGGTCGAACGAATTTTGTGACAGTGGGCATGGATTTGCTACCGGAAATTCCATATGGCACTCGTTTGTGTTCACCAGAATTGAACACTCATTTTGGAATGCAAATTCCTATGCAGGTAGACTCGTTATTTCGTTACTTGCAAAAAAAAAAACTAACTCGTAAAGATTCGTTGCGTGCTAATGAAACTTTTCACACTGACTTCTCGTCAATTTGTAACGTTGTTATTTCAGGTTAGAGATCACGGACCTAATTTACGAGGCAAAGGTTTCACGAGGCTGGATATTTGTGTCAGGAGCGAAGGAGACAGTTACGATATCGCTGTCAACAGAGAAATTACTGTTTATCTTTGATCGTGACATTCATTTCTCTTTTCATTAAAATTGCAGTATGTAAATAATTTTTTTTCATCAGAAATCAAAATCATAAGTAAATCGTGGTCATGCATACTCACCAAAACGAAAATATTGAATAAGGCTATTTTTTGTATCGAACGTTTCGTATAATAAACATTCATCTTTTATTTCAAGGCTGTTATTTGTTTGTTAATTGGTTACAAATTTATTAATGGCACACAAATTAAATTTACGACGATGAAAACAATGTTAAAATGACCTAAAATCTTAATGAAACTTAATAAAAAATATCACACGTTCATCAATTCCTACCCCAGTGTGGCCAGGATTGTATTGATTCGTAGAATTTTGAGCCTGGACAAAGAGTCGAAGAAGTTTGTCGATGTCCGTACAAAACATACGTCGAGCTTATTTTTCCTAAAGAAACACCATAAGCTATGAGATTTTGAACGGTTTTGACAGCTGCTGGCTGTGGCTGCCGATCTAAAGTGAAAAAATCGATTGCTCGGTATTGTTTCTTATCGTGTTTAAGTTCAAATGTTATTTACGATCGTATAACTCACTCTCGAAATTTCCTATGACGCAAATTCCTATACTTTTTCCATTATGAGTTGTCGAATGTGCTCCTTTAACATCCCAGCCACGGCCTTCGTAAACGTTGCCGTCTTCACCAATTAAAAAATTGTACCCTATGTCGGCCCAGTTTTTGGTGTCCATGTGGTAATTCTTGGATCATCAAAAAATATCATTTTTTTATATTCAGACTAAAAAAATGTGCTCTCGAGGAACATAATGTCCTGAATAAATCAATAAAGTTATCAATAAATTAACATAAAAAGACTATGCAAATAATTATAATTATAACAATTGTTATGTTTTTTTTGTCTTTTATATGAATTCCCCCTGAATTAGCCTTTTCAAAATTCGGGAAGCTCGTCGCATTTAAGGCCTTGAGCCACTCAGAAACCGAAAAAAATAGGCTTTGTGGGGATTTTTTTACAGACTACAAAATAAATCGTAATTACAAAGACGGGATTTTGTCATACATATCAGCGACTGTTTTCAACAATTTTTTTGAAGCGGTTCGCAAAGACGTCTCCATTTTTTCAGGGTCCACGGCCGGACTAAGAGCTTCCGTAATTTTTTAATCATAATGGGCCAATGATTTTTTTTCGATTATATATAATAACTGCTACAGAAGTACGTAGGATTTCAGTGATATATTGATTTTTGGCCAAATGGCGCACTTTTAAAGTGGAAAGTGATGAATTTGCTGAAAAAATCGTCAGATAATTGTTAATATCAAATAACTATGCAGGATAAAAAAAAAATCCTGCGCACTTCCACAGACTATGTATTTTCAAAGATATATTCAAAATTTCAAGTCAATCGGTTGGAAATTGTCTGAGTTATGAGTCCGGCCATCTTAATAAAATGCAGTTTTCAGATAAACGCGTTTAAAGTTCAGAGTAGCTCGCTGCGGATCAGACAACCTTGTATTCAAATTCGAAAACCGAGTACTAAGAGATTTTTTCCGGCCATTATCTTTTTGGACATAATTTTTGAGGTCCTAAGAGACCATTTAAAACGAAAAAATGAAAATCGATTTTTCGAAAGTTCTACGGTGGCCTAAGACCTTAATTCATTATCAAATGATCATTGAATATTAATGTCGCGTGAAGGTTTTTTTTTTAAAGATTTTGTTAAAATATGCAACACTCGATCGCATAGGGCTACACTGGGTGACTGGGTCAAACATCGTAATATGTTGAATAGACTTATACTCTCTAGTCTAATACTTGCATCGACCATGACTCACTTACACGAGCATGAGTTACTCATTCGCATATAAATTCCAGTCAAGAGGTTATCGGACGTTTGTAACGTTGTAATCATGGCCGATTAATAAATCGTACGTTTCTCTATAGTCAACTTTGTACGAACAGGAATAAAAAGTTTCTTCAATAATGTAATTAAAAAATATTGTCATTTAATTAAAATGAATGATTTAGAAAAAATGAAAAATTGTTGCTATGTTTTTTTCAATGGGTTATTAATTAAGAAAAACAAAAATAATAATACATTTGACGAGTCATTGTTATTAATTTTTTTTTTATAATTGACATTTCGGATAAAAATGGATGCTTTTTGAGTTGAGTCATTGATTCGCCTGAATATCGAATTCGTGGACAAACGTAAACTTTACCTGGAAACTTCTCACTCTCGCTTGACAAATTGCCTGCGAAGTACAACCGTCGGAAGCTGAATGATGAACAATCACGAAAGGTGGTGGATTCACTTTGAGCCTTTCTGGAGCACCTTCTGGTGGTCTCGCACCCCATTCCGCTCTTGTGATGATATTTGGTCGAACTTTAGTCGAAATAGTATAGAGAAGTTTCTGCTTACAGCACTTTTTTCGAGTGTATTTTGGAATTTTTTGGAATTCAAAGAAACCACATTAGGGAGCTTATTTTCGGTGATACTTTGAGATTTTTTTTTTTGGGTAAAATTGATTAGAATTTAATAAAATTGCAACATCATTTTAACTATATTTCGATGAATTGTAATGAATTTATTTAAATATTTTCAACCAAAAATGACAGAGTTACGCCCTGAAGTCCGCTGACGGTCGTAGTCCAGAGTTTTTCGATTCCGGGAAGGGTAGCCATTCCAAATTTAATCTGATATTTCAAAAGTTTTGATTTTACATTGATAACTTATTTTGTAAGAATATGAACCTCAATGCAGGTAGAAATAATGAAAATTAAAAGTTTAGCAGGCTTAGGAAAAATTTACTCCAATTTTCGCAATATTTTTTCACTAATTAGGCAAGTAAAGGCACCTTTAAAGTCGTGATATCATCTCAAAAGTTGGTTTATATTCTCAGAAAAGAGTTGTCATTGTAAAGTAAATACTTTTCCTTTACAATTGCAACTTTCTTTATTACTTTAAAAAATTCATTACAGTTCATCGAAATATGATTAAAATCATGTCGGAACTTTATTGAATTCTAATCAATTTTACCCACGAAAAAAAATCTTCAAGTATCACCGAAAATAAGCTTCCCAATGTAGTCTCCCCCCTTAAATTACCTGCTTCTGGGATCGCTTTTTCGAGACTTGCTGCTTCGATCGAAAGAACAGGCAGAAATATTAATAAGACTGCTTTTACGTCGAACATTTTGAATTGAGAGTTGAAAGAGTACTGAAATATTTCCACGATGTTTACGCAATTGATGTCTGACAGTGTAGGATTTAAATATTCATAATTGTATTCGTGTCAGTTACATGTATGGGGCTTCCCCGATCACATTCTCTTTCTCTCTCGTCTTTCGATGCTTCTCGTCGATGTATCAACTTCTTATCACTTGGGCCAACAAACTCTTCTAGCTTTTTGTCTCTTCTCGCCTTAACCAAACGTGTGAATGTAAATTAACAAAATGCGTGCTAATTGATCGATAAGCATCGATTCAATATCACAAGGACGCGTATTTCTGGCGGCTAAGCTGTTGAAATGACAGTTGGATAAAAAAAATCGTTTTCGTCGAGGATGAAAAAAGGCCATTGTGCGGGATTTCGTTTGTTAAATTTTTTCGTATGCATTTATTTTCCATTCTACATGAGCAGTTTTATTCGAAAACAAAACATTATTCGAAATAGAAACGAAACATAATTCACAAATAATACTCGTACGGTCGGTACATAATTTATTTAAATAAAAACAAGATAATAAATAAATTAACAGTTTGTTTGCACGAGACACTCACGTCGCTCAATAAATTTGGCTAAATCGAATCGTCTGGTTAATTTAAATCGTCCATTAAATGCCTCGATTTACCGTCGCTGGAATATTTTGAAACTGAAGAGTTTTGATAAATTGGTATCGGATGATCGGTCCAACCGGGCATACTTTTGACCCAATCGTAAAATTTTTCACCTGGACACATTGTGTCACGGGCTTGTTTATGGCCAATTATTTTATGAGATTTACTTATTTTTCCCAATTTAACGCCATACGCGATGAGGGAATTCAGTGCCTCGAGAGCTAGACTGTTTGGAATGAAATCTGTAAAGATAGAAAGTGCCCAATTTTTTATACGATTTCGGTATTGTTTTTTTGTTTGCTTTTTAGATTAAAAATTATAAAAAACGAATTCCGGCAAAACGAAAATCGATGTTCGGGCAATGTTCAAGTTTTTTCATTTGTTTATGTTGTCAAACATAAAAATTCCGTTGATATGAAATATTTTACTGTAAAAAAGAATGTAAAACGTCGTTTATTTTTCAAATCATACGTACGAGTGAAATCACCGATTACAGAGATGCCAATGCTGTGGAAATTGTATCCAGGAGCATGGGCCCCCACGTGGTCCCAAGAACGACCTTCGTAGACATTGCCATCTTCCCCAATCACGAAGTTGTAACCGATGTCAATCCAGCCACGATCGTCCATGTGTAAATTTTGATAGGAACGGACGACTCCGGCGCAGTCTGCCACCTCGTAGCAAAAATGGTGAATGCCACCATGATGGACAACGACATAGGGTGCAGGAATGTATCGGAGCGTTTCATAGGGTGATTTAGGCTGTCGAGCTCCCCATTCTTCTCTGCTTATGATGTGCGGACTGCCTTCATTAGGAAGCGGAATAAATTTCCGGTGAAAATCGTTTTTATGCCTGAAGTTTGCCAAGAATGGGGCCCTAACTTGGGACAACAATTAAAGGACGAAATTCTGAAGCGAAAAGTCCTTAGCCATTTTTCTGTAGGGTACAGCGTTCAAGAGTTATTCATTAATTACCAACTGCCAATGAGATGCATGGACAAGAAAAAGTGGGCGTGGCTTGGGCTCCGTGAACGGCGAAATTTAATGAGCAAGCAGATTGTATCGTTCCGAACAGAAAAGTCCGTAGTCATTTCTCTCTCCGACGCTCTGGTGTTGAGATATCCGTTATTTTGTACGGACCAATCAGGTGCGCTGTTTGAAATAAGTGGGCGTGGCATTTTACTAATTAATTTATATCTCCTGAACGCTGTACCGTAGAGAAAAATGGATTAAGGATTTTTGCTGCAGAACTACTGAAGGAATGAGTGCGGCTTGCATGGGTCGATGTGGAAGAACCAGCCACGCCTACTCATTCACAGCCCAACAGATTGGTTAACACTAAATAACGAATATCTCAGCATCGAAGCATAGAGGAGGAAAATGTCTAAGGACTTTTCTCTTCAGAATTTAATCATCTTTTCGCTATATGAATTTTTGGGACACGACTTTTGGGACACCCTTTATATTATTTAACAAGATGCTCCACTGTAATGTTTGCAGGATCCTTTCGGCTTGAACTACCAGTTATTAAAATGATTTACACGTTATACAACGAATCGTGATTCTGTCGTTTGTCATGAACGAACTTTTTTTCCAATAACTACGTCGTTTTTGCAAAGTTCTCAATATGGTGTGTCCCAAAATCGATTTTATCAATAATTTAGCTAATTTTGAGCGAGATTTTAAGTACGTTGCAATAATTAACCAATCAGATTTGCGAAAAACGTTGAAAATATTGAGAAAGTGTAATATTATGTAATTTTTATTGTTGGCTATCACTTAATATAATGTCGATTCGTTTTTGGACGTGTTGCACAGTTATGTTTTTTTTTTTGTTCTGAACAAAAAAAAATTATTCTCTATTTTTATGTCACTGAATGTAAAATCCTTACTCCTGAAACAATCGGGTATTCCAACGTCGATTGGCGATGCACCGATTTTAAGCGCGAATAAAAAAAACAAGACAACAATCGACGTCAACGTACAAAGATTGAGTGATACTTGAGGCATAATTATCGTTTGTTTGCTCGAAACAGGCGCGAAGTACGACTGAATGAATTTATCGAAAGCGCGAGTGTTTTTAAACCACGAACTTAATTAACATCGGGGATTCCCTCGCAAACTATATTAGGAACTTAATTGATGTTCCCATCTGCCAAAAATGCAAAAAGTGTCACCCTCTGCTCGTTTGCGGTCGCACACTTATACTGTTTTGCGAATGCACTTATTACTGCACGATTTAATTTTTCAAGTTTTGTCGTATCTCGGACTTGTACGTGTGAGATAAAACTCGGAAAATTGATCGATATTGACAAGAATTTTTTTCAAGAGCTTCCTCGTATTGATACGAAGAAAGTTATCTTTCCAATCATTTTTCAATATTTCGTATTGGTTATGACGAAAAATTATAATGCGATTAAAAATCGATTCGTCAAAAGAAAAACATTTACTCAACATAATCTCAGATTTTTTTTTCGGAGATCGTAAAATTCGAGAAAAAAAACAGATGCACACGAAAATGGACAAATGTGTTTGTATATATGTATCAATAAATCAAAATTAATTTTTCTGATTTAATCGACGATAATATTTTATCGATCATTTGAGTGGGGGGTAAAGTTTCAAAAAGCATATTCTTGCACATTGATTGAGGAATAATAATGAATCAATAAAAAAATGCTTTTGAATTTTTTTTTGTAATAAAAAAGCATTACTTTATCGATGCAAAACGCAGGAATTTTAGATGTTCATTTGGGCAACGAGAGGTCACTTCTGCTCGGTAGCGGCGGACTCCAGGTTTCCTGCTAGTCGTCAAACGACAAATGATCAGTTTTTATTAGTTGATTATATTTGACTAAATAAATAAATTAGGTTTCCACATAAAAAACTGAAAATGTTTACATTTGGTTTTTCGCAGACTGGTGGCAAAGAAGGCAAGCATAAGAACAGTCGATTATTATTGTCGATGAATATTTTTTACTGGGGATTTTGAGGTTATGATTCACCACTTTTTGGCGGGAACGTATGAAAGTTTCGATTTGATTTCTGCAGGTGAAAAAAAAGACGAGGATTCGAACGGACAACTCAGTTGGTTCCCAGCTTCGGAAATAAAAGTGACGCCCGAACAATTAAAAAACGAATATACGAGTGAAGATTACACAGAATTTCTGGTTTGCAACAAAAATATCAAAACTATTCGTTCGGAAAATCTTGTTTTTGATTTGAGCAACGAAGATCACGAGAATATTTTAAAAGCAGAATCACAACATTCCGATTTGCTGCCTGCCATTTATGAGGGTACGATTTAAAAAGGGAATTTCATCGAAATTCATAAAAAATTCGAAAATCACCAAAAAAAAATGGACACTTATAAAAACTTATCATTCATTTTGTATTCAGGTGGTTTAAAAATTTGGGAATGCAGTTATGATCTTGGAAAATATTTGATAGAAAATTCTACCGATTTGGAAAATAAAAAAGTTCTGGATTTGGGATGCGGTGCTGGAGTCCTTGGCATTTTGACGCTACTCCAAGGATCGAAAGTTCATTTTCAGGATTATGTAAGAAAATTCACATTAACCTTTGATAAAAATTGTTGGATGGATTAAAAAAAACATTGATATCAAAATTTTGCATCATTAAAACGCTTGAAATGTTTTTTTTTTCTCATTTTTTAATTATCATTACGAAATCACCGAGTAACGAAAAGGCACAAAATTGATTTTTATATAATTATTATTACAGAACGCAGAAGTCATTAAATTATTGACGATACCAAATGTTTTATTGAATCTTGAGGAGGGTCAAGAGATTAGCGAAAAATGTGAATTTTATTGCGGCGATTGGAGATCGTTCACAGAGTTATCTTTGAGAAAAAATGTCAACGAGGAGGACAAATACGATTTTATAATGACCAGCGAAACAATATACAACCCTGCCAATCAAGTAAAACTTTACGAAGTGTTTAAAAAAACGCTGAAAAACAATGGAGTTGGGTTTGTATAATTATGCTCATTTTTTATTGTCATTTTGCTACAGAGTTCTCAAGAAATTTGAGTTTCGGTGACTCGTTGTCACTACACTGTCTTTTAAAAGTAATTTAGAACCATCGCGATACTTGCACATTATAAAAAATATAGGTTTTTTCTGCAAGTTATTAATCAATTTACCGCAACAAAGAGTTTTAGCAAATAATGAATTTTTTGACGACAGATTCGTGGCAGGAAAAACGTATTATTTTGGTGTTGGCGGAGGGATTAGACAATTCGAAACACTGATCAAAGAGGACAATGTTTTCGACGTGGAAATCGTGTGGAAAAGCACAGAAGGTGTGTAACCATCAATTATTTCGATCTGATTAAAAAATCGAACGAATAATCTCAAAATCTATGAAAATGAGACCTCAAAAAAACTGAAATTCGATAAAAAATTGTTGCGAAACTAAATAAATTTGTATTTCAGGCTTGCAGAGAGAAATCATGAAACTGACGAGACGCAAAACATAACAATCGTCTCTACGATTATATTTTTTCGAGCCGAAAAATTTAACATTCTTCTTAACCATTGAAAAATGCTTAAAATATAAAATTCTATTTACAATGCTGCATTATCGATTATGGTGATAATCTCTCATACACCCATCCATCGTCTCCTTGGTGGACCAAAACATTGTCAATTCTTTCGCCCGCCTTGGGCCGTCTAAAACGAATTCTGTCGTGCAGACGATCGCTCTGTCCTTGCCAGAATTCGACGCAATGTGGAATCACGATATAGCCACCCCTGGAAAATTGTAATCTTGATCATTGTTTATTCAATGAATTATTTCATTCAAATTCTTTGTTTTTCCAAATTTTCCATCCGATACTTTCGGTGAAAACATTTATTTGAACTCTGTCATTGTTTTCAGTTTGTTATTGTTTGGGAATTGAAACGATTCAATCGTCAAGGAAACAATTAAAGTTACGTTTTTGGCATTAATTTTATATTATTTAGATTTTCGTTTGTTTTTTTTATAGCTTTACCAGCATTCGGGTCTTTCGACTTTGCCTTCAGAAAAACGTTCGAGTAATTCCCGTTCTCTGATCATAAGTGTATGCCTTCCTGCAATTACTGCGCTTTGTTTACTCGCATGAGCTCCAATTTGACTAGGGAATGGTCTAGATTCAAAATATTCGTCGGAATCTTTGGCAGATGTTTTTTCCACTCGTCCCTCTATGCGCACAGTTCTTCGCAAAGGTTCCCAGAAAAACGTCAACGCTGCGTTTGGATTTTCACTCTGAAATATTTTTAAAATGTGTCAAATTATTATTTCTATGATTTCATATTCGACCGAGAGCTACACGAATTTTTAAAGCTCCTCCAGACGTTTGAAACTTGATTTTATTCAATTTGCAACCATTCTAAAGAGAAAAATTATTGAAATAACTCGTCAATTATTTAAGTTAATGATTAAAGAAATAATTCCAAATCCAAAATTATTTAATTCCATATTATTTTACTAGTTTCGAAATATTTACGTAAATATAAATCGATTCATTTTCTGTTGACTCCAAATGACCACACTTTGAAGCAAACAATTTTTTTTTCACCACCTATTTTTGTAAGTGAACATTTTTTTATAAACTCACAAGTTCGCGACCTTTTCGACTCTCGTAATTCGTATAAAATTTAAATCCTTCGGAGCTGAATCCTTTGAGTAAAACCATCCGGACGGACGGTAAACCGTCTCTAAGAAATATTGGTTATTATTATTATTATTTGTGTATCGTATTTCGTAGGTATTGACATTTTTTTTATCGACGTAATTACTTTGTCGCGGTGCCAAGACTCATAGCGTTAGCCTCTTGAATGCCGGGTGTTTTGCTCGCAACGTCAAACCATTCTTTAAATTGTCCGAAAGGTTCTTTACTGATCAGCTGATCCTCCGTGAAAGTTTCGCTCTTATCTTTGTACTTGATTCGCATCGCTGAGATTACACAGAAGAACGTTCAAGTTTTTCATAAAATTCGTCAAACTTACTCAAATTTTAATCGTAATAATATAAATAAAACAATAATTATTTACCTCCGAGGTCGGTACTGAAGGGCGCAGTTCTCGATGACATTTTGACAGCGGATATGGTTTTCCAACCGATACAATTATTTTCAGGGACACGATTCAAGAACGATCGTAATTGTGATAAAAACTTGAAGGCCATGTAACAATGTAGGCGTCTATTAAAAACACGACAATATTGTGTTCAATTGTTCAATTATAACAATAATAATGACGGTAATTGTTACGTTTCAATCACTTTCTGAATGAAGGACAAAAACTCAACTTTATTTATTCAGTTGGAAATGAAGTTTGAAAATTCTTAAAAAATAATTATTAACAATTTTTTTTTCTGTTAACATTTTTTGACAGTAAAACATCGCGCCGGCTTGTTCGTTTGAAACTCCCTTGACCTCGAAAATCTTTACCTTGTCTTATCTTTTATGTAACTTGGTGGAATAAGTTGCTGACGACCCAGTTGACCCAGTGTCCAGTGTCACTGTGTTACTGAACACTGGAGTTTTTAGATTTTTCATTACTCTGATTATTTCTTGTCGATTTTGCCTGCGAATATATACGAGAGTCGTTGCACCAACCTTTCGAACGGCCGTTCCGTCTTCCGTTGCAATAATCGGTCAACGAGCGCGCCATTTTTAAAAGTATCGAACTTTTTGCACAGAATATTTACAAAAATATGAAAATTAGACAATCGTCGATCGAAGAAGAATTCGTTGAACATTTTATACAGAAAAAAATTATTAATAAAAAACGCGTTTTCTACTTTTATGGAGTACATCATGTAACCTCAAAATTACGATTATAAATCGGAGCAGAAAACTAGCAATTATTCGAATCAAATGATATTGCAAATGTTGAATGAAATATTTAAGTGAAAATTCAATTCGACCTGGAATTTCAAAATTAGTATCAAACATGTTATTTAAATGTTTGTTTAGAGAAATTTCACTTTGTCTGACGGAAACCAAATAGATGCAGAATAAATAAAAAAATTAGTGAAATATCGAAATGAATCGACTCGATTGGGTAAGAAATTAAGCGCATGAATAAAGAAATTTATATAAAAATCGTTCAGTACATAAAATTGGGACTAAAAATAAGTAAAACGTCGTAAATACATTATTTATAATACACATAAATAATCCAAGGTCAAATCGAGTCAAACTGGGTGTAAAGAGAATGAATTTCGCTATACAAAAATTTTATATTAAAAAATTTATTGAGTACGAGTGTTTTTTTCCATTCGTGGCTTAAGAACATTTCTGTAATGATGAAAATTTTGTGATCTCAAACAAGTTTTTTCAACCAAGATTCAAACTCAGTAATGTTCCAAAGACTGCCTTCGGCGAACTGGACTTTAGCGAGAAGATGAGAAAACTCAAAATCTCGGTCTGGTCTGCCGACAAATAATTTTGACGAGTCTGTCCCTGCGAGTTGTTTCGTTTTAGTAAAGCGCAACAAATTTATCTCTTTTTCCAACAAAGCTTTGATGGCATCAGAAGTTTTTGCAAAATCATGGTCCTGTTTGTTGCACCATATTAATATTTCCATCTGCCTGTGCGTTGTCTCGTCCGCCAGCAGAGTGTATAAATATCTGTACAAATAATTTTCGTCCATTAATTTTCTTCCACCATTTTTGAGCAATTTTTAGGCTTTTCCTTGTTTTTTTCTGAGTTTTATTTTACTTACTCAGCAGCGTCTCGGAGATCAGTCCCCGAGGAGGCAGAATCGATGACAAAAACAAGCGCTACATAAGATTTTTTAAACTTTTCAAAATATTCGTATCTGATTGCCGCGTGTCCGGGAAGATCAACGATCTCTATAGGTTCCTAAAAATAAAAGTGCATTTTTTAGAATATTTTCCTACCTTTTTGTAAATGTAAAAACGCAGATGAATATTCAACATCGTCTTTTTACCGTATGATAATTGTCGGCAATGTTTTAAAGTGGAATTCAACAAAAATATTTAAAAACCAGTCATTTTCTAAAGACTGCGCAGCATTGTTGATAAAATATCATCTACTTTACATAATAATACATTATTTCGAAAATGAATACACAGTTTTGATCATCGGTCAAAAGTTTAACTTGATTGCAGATGAATATCCCTGAAGAAACCCTTATTCGCTAATTTAAAAATTGGAAAGTTGACTTACATCCTTTACGTCTATTTGTCCAATATTTTCCTTGAGAGAAGTCTGAGTCTTGACTAGATTCTCAGTAATCAATTTTCCGAAAAGTACGGTTTTGCCTGATTCACTGGGACCAGCGAAAAGAATCCTTTTTTTAGTAGTTTTTCGTCTTCTCCATGCAATAAAAAAGGCTGACAAGAAAATAAGAAATGCATTGAAAATTTTCAGATTGTTTGAAAAATAAAGTTTTTTTTACTCATAATTCGTTTGACAGGGAACGAATGTGTTGACGGATCGTTCATTCGAACTTTCGTGAGGGGAAAAATTCGAATGTTTAGAACTAGCCTCAAAATTTTTAAGATAATTACCAATTGTTATTAGTACGACAATGACAGCAGCGATTATCGTGGACCAATTATATTCATCCGTCTCCACGGGCTTGGTCCGTCGTTTATTCATTTTTGAAACGTTTCTTTTATTTTAGAGGCACACTCGATGTCAACACGTGTGAATTCGTGCACCAAGATTGTCCGATTCGAAAACGTCATCAATATAACTGCATCAAAGTCAAGTAGAAAAGTAGAGGGCTCTGTAGATTTGTTTATGCAACAGCAGGAAACAGTAATGCTACCGGTAGACTACGTGTACGCAGTTTTCAGTTTTCTAGTACGGTGGAGTACGACCACAAGCCGTATTATCTCATGCTAATAGTTTCTATTTTATAAAAAAGATAGATTCAAAGCGTGTTTTATTCAACAACTCTCCAGTAAAAAGCGTACACGTACAGTTACTGGTACGCTGGAGTACACCAATATGCCGTACCAGGCTGTACTATGACGTGTTAATGTATGTATATTTTTGTGCCGAATCATACACACTCTACTATGTTTACTGACACACGCTAAGGGCTCTGAGGAGTTTACGGGGAGCGTTGATAATCGTGCTTCCTTTTTTACCAATTGTTGGTTATATAAGATTCTTGGTAAATGTCCACGGTGGATAAAATGATTACCTTAATTGAAATACACTTGAGTTTTTGTATATGCTCGAGAATAATTAGATTCAATGTACACAGGAAATAAAAATACAGCTTTGAAAAAATTGCCAATTGTAGACTCGGAAAATGAGTTATTCACTCCAAGCCCTCATCACATAATCATGATGAGCTTTGCGCCTCTCGTGGTGAAAATTGAACGATTTAAAATGGCCGTCCGAAAGTGACTTGGTGGCGTGCAGCGTGGATTTTATCAATGAATATCAAATCGTTGACAAAATTAACACCCGAATAAAATGAAGCGTGTAAAAAATCGTAAAAAAATTTGTATCGTGGCAAATTGTGCGGGACGTTCGACACTTGGCAACGAATTGAGTTTCCACTCGTTTCCTCGACGAGGTACAAGTCTCGTTGAGATTACAACGAAACTTGGGGTCAAGGAAAAAGTTGATCGTCATTTGGAATGGTTAAAACGATTGAGAATATCACATCACCGATCGGATATGTTCGTTTGTTCGCAACACTTTGCACCAACCGATTATTATTTACCACGTTTGTACATACTGAAACCGCTTTTATAAAATTCGTCGACTATAGAAAAAACATTTTCATACCAAAAAATCAAATTACTTTATAATATCAATAACTAATAAATGTTACAATTATAAAAAATAGTTATGTGACAAATTCCTTCGAGTAAACTTCTTCTGTCTTCTCTAAAACTTCCACACTTAGTAATCAAACTTTGGGAAGTTTGTTATTGCTACTATAAAAATGTCATGAAAAATTATAATTACTTTATAAAATATTTGACCAATAAAGAAATAGTTTTCCATATCACCAGAGTTGACCGTGAAAACATTTCTATACGCAAGAAGTGTTTATTATTATATTAACTTGTTTGCCAGCAAAACAAATAAAGTTTTGAATGGCGCAATGACCATAAATTGCTTCATTTTTAAGATATTCATTCATCTCAATTGACATGACTGAAAATTTACACAAAAATCATAATATTTTGTAGTGTCAAATTTCGAAAAATATACAGTCTCAAGTATGAAAATTCTGTATCAACAAAAATTATTGCACGATTATTTGATTACAACCAAGTATTTACGTTTCTGTTATTTAATTATATTTTGTGGAAAAACAGAATAAATTCTGTTGAAAGAAATACGAAAGAAAGATATTTTATTCGCTCTGAACAAACAATTTCTCAATAGTGGCCAGAACAAATTAACAATCATGTTTTCCAGTTTTCAAGATAAAAATCAAGATCTCATGTATAAATTAACGGATTACTTATTGAATTTATAGAAGGTCAAACCTTGAAAAAGTATTCGTTCGTTTCAGATATACCGGTGAAAACAAGAGTTTTGAAAAGTGCAGCAGTGCCATCGAGAAACTTGCCTAAATCGAGTACCGAGCACAAAGTATCAACAACAACCACGGAAGAGAAAAGTCTACGACGAATGAAAAGACAACAGAAACAAAATCTGAAAAACAAAACAAAAAGCAGCGAAATTTCTACTGACGAAGCAATCAATGTTCCAGGATCATCGGCACTATTTGCGGGGCCGTTGCTTCAAAAATCCCCTCATAAGCAAAAAACTGAGTTCGAGGATAGATTATTGCCGTTGCACGAAGGTTGCACTATGGAAGCATCGCAAGAACATAGAAATGATTTGTCGGTAGAAAATGGAAGAATATTTGGGCCAAACACAATGAACACTCGATTAGGACACAAAAATATCTTTATTGCTTCGTTGCTTCGGCGCAACGAAGCTTTAGCTGTAATGTGTGGAATCCAAAACCATGCTACTCTGAATGGAATTATTTCGTTAATGAAAAAATATTATCCAAACTTAGAGTCAGCGCCTTTGAGCCTGAAAGAGAGAATCATTTTAACAACAATGAAACTACGAACAAACACAACATTCGCTGGGCTTGCTGCAATTTTTGAATGCCCGGATGCGCTGGCTTGTCGCAGAATTTTTATCGACACGCTAAATAAATTGTCAAATATCATGCGTTCCATGCTGCAGTGGTTGCCGAATGAAAAAGTTCATGGGAAAGTCCCCAAGTGTAGTCGGGGCTGTGAAAAAATTGTTGTTGTCGTTGAATGCGTTGAAATCAAAGTGGAAAAACCAAATTGTTCCCAATGCCAAAGAAAAACATTCTCAACAGAGAAATTGGAGTTTACTGCCAAATTCATGACCGCCATCACTCCGGCAGGTTCCTTAATTTTTGTCAGCGATATTTATGGCGGCAAAATCTCGAACACTAATTTATTTAAACAAAGCGGTGTGATCAATCGCCTAAACCGTGGCGATGAAATTGTCATCGACGACGATCTAGAAATTGAAACTATTTGCAAAAAACGTGGTGTTCAATTGGTCAAAATTGTCAATCCCAAAATACAATTGTCGCAACAAGAATTGTTGTTTAATTGTAAATTGCCCACAGCAACAAACCACATCCATCAAATTAATCGTAATATTCGTAAATTTGTCATTTTAAGGCACCGAATTTCGAAAGTATTAATCCCTTGTGTACAGGACATTGTTATTGTTTGTTGCGCGCTCGTAAGCTTGAGCGAGTCTACATTTTTTATTCATGACTTCGAATGACTCCTGTAACGAGCGTTCTTGTAAATTTGTAAATAAATTGTTTTCTTTCTTGTTATTGAATTGTTGAAAAACATTCTTGACTGAACTTTTTTTTTTTTAATGCATGAATGATCCTTCAAAAATCCTCTGACAACACAAATATCTTCCGATGTAACTGGAAAAAAATAAAAAAGAATTGTACTTATAACCAATTAAAATCTTGCTGTTGAAAGAAATATTTCTCTTTCAAGTGTCAATTTGAGTTTAACAAAAAGTTACTCCAAAATTGTATCGGTGAAATTTTTATGGATTAAAATGAGTTGTATAAAATGTATTAGTTCAAAAGTAAATTGAATTCGAAGAGAAATTGTCATATGTCATCAATACGAATTTAAAGTCTACGTCGATAAAAGCGCGGTCACAGAAAATTTGGCGCCAAAAAGACACGAAGTGATGGGCGAACCTGCGAGCGAAAGCAAATTCACTCTGAACTTACGGCAGATATCATTTTCTTTCAACATTTTGCTAATAAAAAACAATTTTTCAAGGTAAGGATAGAATTCGAGTCAATTATTCGCGTTTCGCGTGAATAAAAAGCGGGACTATGTTTGGACGAATGAAAAATTTCTATCAAAATCTTTTGTTGTGCTTTCGCGGTTATATTATTTTTCTCAAAAATACGTGCGATAGTAAAACAAAGGTTATCTAGTGGTTTATTTTTGTGCCGGCGGTATGAAACAAAAAAAAATTGTGTAGTCCGAATAAGTTTCATAAACGTCGGATGTTATCTTTTTTAGTTCACATTCCATGTCCTTGGAATATTGGAAATCTACGATCTATGTCAATGAAAACAAAGATAAAACTAATTTTGATATCAATCACCAGATGGCGAAAACTCGTAAATTGATTTTAAAAAATTCTCGTAAGTGCTCGGTTACACATCGTAAGAATATATACAAAACATTGACAATTGATTCTAACGGGAGAACCGAGAGTCATGTGGTCTTGTTCGCAAGTATCGCTGACAGTGGATTAACCCAAACAAACCCATTTCGCTTTGCGGAATACGCGCTGGTGTTTACTTTGCCCGTTGGTTCACTCCAAAAATTCAACGGGTTTACTCGGAATATTCTCCCTTTGTTTTGCTCTCTCAAATCAACAATAAAACCGTGTTTGAAAATTTGGATATTGGGGGAAAGAAACCAATTCACTATGATATTTTTGTACACAATTTTTTTTTAAATTTCAAAATGCTTCTCCTTTCTCAAATAAATATTCGATATTGAAAAAAAAAGAAAAACGTGGAGGATTTGATAACGTATAGCAAAAAAAAAAATCCCACATGTTTCACTGTTTACGACTCTTTTGAACTCTGCACTTCCGAGTCTTGTGAATAAAAAAGAAAGAAAATACGGGTTAGGGAAAAAGTCGTCTTTGACTGTATATCCCATCAACAAAGTTGGTAGAGTTCGGCAACGTCAATGTGAACTTTACGTAAACTCGTAATTTTGACATTAAAAAAACACGAAAATATAAGTCAAGTTGTATTCTGAAACTGTAATCACATGGAATGCCGATAATTTCAATTTGTTGGATAAATCGACGTTTAAAAAATCAAGGTTTCGCTGTGCTATAAAAATGGAAGAAAAATAAACGACAAGTATATTTAATCAATGCTGTATAAGATGATGTATTTGTCTGCAATTCTATTATCACATATGCATATATAATCCCAAAGATAAAAATATATATAATCATGAATTTACAATATTGGCCTTGGGTCATACGTTCTTTTTTTTCAACTATTATGTACATCGTTCTCAAAAATATTTATATAAAAATATGGGGCGCACAATTTAGAAATTAACTATTGTACAGTACATTTGTGTGTATGTGTTTATAAATATATGCACATATATTTCACTGTTGATCAAACGATTCATCGAAATTTCACTTATAAAATTGTTCCAATGAGAACTGAACAAGTTTTTTTTCGCAGACACCAACAAATTTTTGATTTTTTTGTATTTTTTTTTCTTTTTTTTGTACAATTGTTCGCTCATCGCGTCTTTCAGTGGCAATTGGGCATAATTTTTTTTCGCTTTCACAATCCAAGTCAGAATACGAGTAGAACGTTGTTTGAAAAATTGTTTTTTTTTTGTTGCTTTTAGCCATTTTTTTTAAATAATGTAATTTCGATCGTTTTTTCGTTTTTTTAAATAACGATTTGACGGAGTTTAACAATTTCGTAGAAATTAAAGGATGCCCGGTGTAAAAGACACAATCATTGGAGGCACTTTTTTTTCAATATTGAGGATTTTACTCGGGGGGGATATACAAAAATCGCATATTTAACACGCGATCACACTTACGACTATTATTTCTATTCACACACAAATGATTCAACAACGTTGGGACGAACCCCCATTCAAATTTGCGCGGTGCAAGCTTTTTTTTCTAATTTTCTTTCTCGTTTGTTTATGGTGACGAATCGTATTTCTGATATGTATTGGTCTCGACGATTGTGACTGTGAATGAAACAAGTTTGAATTTAACGATAAATCGTTATCATAGAATTGAAACGAGATCGTTTAATCGTCGCGGAGATATTTTATACGTCGTACAATTTTTTCATTTCTTTCTTCACAAACGATTAATTATCGAGAATAATAATAAGCATCTAATCATGAATGTATGAACGTGATTGCACGTTCTGAGAAAACAATTTTCTTTTTTATGAAACAAAAAAAAAACCAAATCATTTCCGAGTGATTTTTCGATACATTTTGACAGTTTCTGAAAAACCGCCTGCACTTTTTGTCTCTACTTCGATTTTTCATTAGAATTTAGTCATAAATTACTATTCACCTTTCGACTTTTGCACACCGGGTCATACAGACCCTGGACATTTTGAATCTTTTTTTTTTCAATTCATTTTTGGCATTTTTCATTTCATCGATTTGAATTTTTCATCAATTTTTCAACTTTAGAAATTCCTAATTACCGTTAATCCTTGATATTTCATCTCGCGGTTCAAAAGCTTGCACTCGCAATGCCTTACGTGTATTAAACAACGCGCCATAACAATCTGAGATGTGTAGCCTCGATTCTCAAAATCGTGTAAAAAGAATCATACATGAATATTTATATATATACGTAGATTTGAATATGTAAACGATAGCTAGAAAATTATCCTGGAAAAGGTGTAAAAAATCGAAATTGTTGGGCTGAAAATAGTAAATTTTTGTTTTAAACGTAATTCAAATTGAAAATTTGAATTATTATTGAGGATTGTTGTAAATATATTCGTTAAGAGTTTTGAGATCGTTGGGAGCAAACGTTTGTATATGTATTTTTTTTTTCCGATTACTGTGTCATTTGGAAACTGTTATATTTTCGTTTAATTTTCAAAACTAGTATTAGGAATAATTCGAATTGTAAAATACTAGTGATCGCTACTTTCCAAAAAGTACAATTTTTCGAAAATTTCGTTTTTTCTCTACATTTTACATGTTTGGACAATTTGATAATTTTAAAAATCATTAAACCACCACAAGATCGATGTAAAAAAAGAAAATGGAGAAAAATAAGTATTTATGCAACAATGACATTGAAAATTTATTTGAATAGAATTCTTCTGCACTTTTATGAATATCGTTAAACGCCAATAACAAGTAATTCTGAAAAATCTTTCTATATCAATGATTTTTGAAGCAAAATAATAATAAGAAGGCACCGCGTTGTAATTTTTGAAAATACGGGAGAACCAAATAAAGGATAATCGACTTGCCAAACGATACATATTCGTCATCAATCCAAAGTTTGTGCTACACCACAAAAGAAAAATCGTTAAATTAACTGAGAAATAAAACGAAGAAAAAAAATGCAATCTATCGTACAATTTTTGAATTCGTTTCAAAATTCAATTACTCTCATTTGAATTCATTTGTTTTTCTTCCAAACATACTCTTTACTTTCTATCTCTCTTTCTCTCTCTCTCTCTCTCTCTCTCTCTCTCGTTTTCATTCTCTGCATAACCGTATAAATAACTACAATTAATAATTCATCTAAGTCTATAACTTATTACGATCCTACGAAACATATAATATCTACACTATTTATATGAACCATTGTGTATTGTGTCGTGTAGTTGGAAGTTGGCAGAATTTTCATTTTTAACATATTAATCTCTGATCAATTTCGTGTATTTTAATTATTTTCATTTTTTCTTCATTTCTTTCGCTCTTTATCAACATTTTTCATTTTTTATAATACGATTCGATCGATTCGTTCCTGAATTTATCTCCTAATGAAAGTAGATCGGTCTTTATTTCGTTTTGTGTGCTTCGTGGCGTTTTGTTGTTGCTGTTGTTGTTGATGTTGTTGTCGAACAATACAAAATGGCAGTAGTTGATAATAAAAATAAAATAATAAAGAGTGGCGAACTTGTGGCGTTCTACTCTAATACTGCTGCTTCGACGTCGACTCAGGATTCGTCGAATCCAGCTCGGACGACAAGATGTTGTTTTTTTTTTTTTTTTCCATTTTCATTTTCGTATGATTTTTTTGTGATTTTATATATTTGTTTTGTTTTTTTGTTTTTTCTTTTTTACATGAACATTTGTCGAAGCCGGATACACATAGAGGAAGAATTTACGATCGTCTAATGCCCTTTTAATGAGGACCGAGGATGAATTTAACGATTTTGGATGCTGATGATTTTTCAAAGTCCGATTTTTTCAATGAATTCCATATTTTATCCGAATTCTTACAACCTCGTGACGAAACGGATTGACGGTCAATTTTCATAGTATTTTTTTCTTTCGGCCCAATTCTTAGAGACATTTGTTTTATCGAAATCGCTCAATCGTCGAGTCTTTTTTTTTCATGTCCCAATTTACAAGACACTGTCAAAGTGTCTTGGATTAAAAAGAAAGAAAAAAACAAAAACAACAAAAAAAAAAACAATCGTGGCTCTTCCGAACGACGAAACACACGAGCAACATTAATCAGGATCAAAAGTGTTTTCCTTTTGTTTTTAAAAAACTAGTTTTCTTTTTTGGCATATTGAAAATATGAATTTCTCCCTTGTTCCAAATCTTTCAATCGGACATTCTTGGAGCTTTGTGTATCGGCGTATGTTTGAGAATATTGGCAACTATGATTAAAAAGAAAAATAGCATAACAATGAAAAAAAAAAAAAAAAATTGACCTAGATCGCACCCGTTTAGAGCAACTTCGTTATCGTCGACATCTCTCTTTTTTTTTGCTCTGTTATTCGTATCTCGACTTAACAATCTGGAGGGAATGAATGTATGTATAAAAAAAAAAGAAGAAACAGCCAACTTGCTCTTTTTCTCTCGAGCACTTTTGGACTTTTATAACTCTAATTTTCTTCTTTCATTATTATTCGACGATGTGTTCAGTTAACGCGACTTTCTTATCTCGTCAGTAACAATCAGTGCTGCGTCTCGTTCAAACTTTTAATCCCTGCCTCCGTGTCCTTAGTCTTTTTCTTTCGTTCCTCGTCCTTGTCAGGATTATCCCATACTTGTCTTTCCCCAGAACCAAATATTATGTAAAATATCGAACAGCCAATGTAAACAACTGCCGAGAGGATGAACACCATTCGCCACTTGGCTTGCGTCGGCTGAAAATCCAAAATTACACACAATTTCTCGTTAACAACGTTCTTAATTACTTTTTTATACAGGTTTATATCAAACTTTATGACTTTTTCAATAAAAATTGAAAAAAAATGTCCAATAAGTGATCTTTTAATTTTTCGCAACTGCAACGAACTTTGGAATCATGGAAATCAAATGTTTCACTCTAGAAACGTTTTGTTAGACTTTTGTTAAAAAATTGAAATTCGAGATCTGTTTCGTCAAGTAAAATTTTGAAATATTTTTCAAATTTAGCCCATGACATAAGAATTTTGGTAAAAGTTACTATGTGTCATGGTAACTTTCGCAACTTTTTTAAAAATCACTATGCCGTATACTAAAAAGGTCCAACAGTTCGCGGATTTCCGCGGGTGGGAAAAAAAAAAACATTACCACCGGAAGTGCATTGACCACGTTATGTTGGGGGAGTTTAAGGCTTCAGGCCACTCTAGAGGCCGAAACAAATAGGCTTTTTGGGGATTTTTTTCCAGAGATACTAGAAAATAAATCGAGATGATAAAAACGGGATTTTATCATACAAATCAGTGGCTGTTTACAATAAGTTTTTTGAAGCGACCTATTTGAAAGTTCTGGGCAGCTAATAACAGCTCCCGTTATTTTTTAATGATAATGAGCCAATGCATTTTTTTTCGATTATATTTAATAAGTGCTACAGAAGGAGGTAGGATTTCGGCGATAACTGATTTTTGGCGAAATGACGCACTTCTAAATTGGAAAGTGATAAATTTGCCTAAAAAATCGTCAGATAAGTATTAATATCAAATGAACTATGCAATATGCAGATAAAATCCTACGCACTTCCATAGACAATGTATTTTCAAAGATATATTCAAAATTTCAAGTAAATCGGTTGAAAATTGTCTGAGTTATGAGTCCGGCCAACTTAAAAAATGCAGTTTTGAGGTAAACGCGTTTGAAGTTTCGAGTAGTTCGCTGCGGATCAGACGGCCTTGTACTAAAATTCGAAAACCGAGTACTCAGAGGTTTTTCCCAGCTATAATATTTTGGCACATTATTTTTGAGATTCTAAGAGACCATTCAAAATAAAAAAAATAAAATCGATTTTTCGAAAATCCTAGGGTGGCCTAAGGTCATAATTAATTTCACGACGCTGTCGCGTCTTTAGATGTTTCTCCGAATTTCGAAACTTTTCCAAAAACTACTTTGCCGCGAAAAAAAACGTCGTTTGAATTCGCATATTCAGTACAAAGAACATTTTAAATGTTAATTGACGAAACAGATCCGTTTTTTTCGTGTATTAGGAATAAATTTTTCGACGTTTACCTTTCCAACGATAATATGACCAGCAGTTATTGGTGCAAGAAGACCAGCAAGATTAGCGAGACAATTCGTGAAGGACATGAGAATTCCAGCGAATCTTGGTGATATGTCAAGATGGTTGACCTTGAAACCAGAATAAATACCACCGTTGAAACCAACCCCGACGGTCAGTAATCCAACTGTCAACCATTTGTCACAGCCCGTATAAGAAGCTGCGATGAGTGCAATCGCTGGTCCGAATTGACCAATGCTGTTGATTATCTTGCGTGTTCTTGTGTGATTGAAGCGACCGGACGAGATCATCCAATCGGCAACGTGAGATATTACCATTGAGAAAATCCACATGGCGAGATAAGGCAGAGCGGAAACGACGCCGTTCTAAAAAAATTGTTGATTCACAATTAAAAGTCGTACTATTTACTTAATAATTAATTTTTGGGAAACTTGTTTTCGGTGATACTTTAAGATTTTGTTTGGCGAGACTTTAAGATTTTGCAGGTAGAAATAATGAAAATTCAAAGTTTAGCAGACTTTGGAAAAGTTTTCTTCAATTTTCGCAATATTTTTTCATCAAATAAGAACGTCATAATCTACTTTTTTCTTTTTATTGGAATTTGTATTTGTTTATGGCATTTGATTTGTTCGAAATTTACAGATTTGTCTGAATGATTTATGGAATCAAAGTTTTGTTCGCGTGCTTAGAATTTTTGAAGATTCTTTTTTGCAGTTTCTGGTAATGGTGACGCTTTTTCTTAAATAAATTCGGTCAAAATTTACTCTTCACGCCTCTTTGAAAAAAACAGTATTTTTTATGCTAACGAGTGAATGTCCTCGAAATTTTTCACGTGTAAATACGAAATATCGTTGAGGAGAATACTTCAAAAACAATGAATTATATGATTTTTTGCAATTTTTGCAGAAAACTTTGTTGATTAGGGTTTGAAAAATAATAACTTACCAATTTAATATTAAAGTGTAGAATCTGTTTCATAAACGTTGGCAATTCGGTCATCAGAGTTTCATACCCGTAATTTTGACCCATATGGGCTATCAATATTGCCCAGAATGGCAACGACGTGACAATGGATTTCCATGGTACCGGTGGAGACTGTAAAACGTGCAGAAAAAGAAAACCACCTTTCGTTAGTAAATATTCGAAAATAATTAACTGTAATGATCATTACATGATTTTTTTGTTTAATTGTTCTTTTTTTTGCTTGCTGTGATAAATCAAGTCATAAACAAGAATAAAAAATAAAAAAACAAAAGAATAACATGAAGAAATTGAACAAATAATTGAAAAATTTTATCAAAAATTGGATGAAGTGGAAAAAATTTGAATGAACATTGAAAAATGGATAAGCATCGAGTTCCCAGTTGTGGATAAATAAATAAATGAAATAAAAAAACTTACAGAAGCTCCAGCCGAACCCCAAAGAGCACTGAGAATGTATTTTTTTTCGTCTTCCGGAATACTGGGATGAGTTTCCGGATCTTCATGAACGATGATGAGGAAAGCGATGCACCAGATGGTGCCAACAGCACCGAAAACGTAAAATATCGATGGCCATCCACCGGAGAAACCGTATTTCGAGAGCAGGCCACTCAGTGGCATTGATATAACGGTACCAAATTGGGCACCTGTGAATATCGAAGAAAATGCAAATCCAAAAGGACTGAATTAGTTGGTGAATCACGTGACTTCAACGGATAAACAAAGACCTGACGTTTTTTCTTTTTTGCTCACCGGTACAGAAAAACACGAATTCAAATTGAAAATAAAATAGTACAAATGCACTGATAAAAAAGTTTGATACGAGTCAAACGAATTACGGTTGCCAACGGACGAAGAAATATTTTTTCAGATTCATCCTAAATGAGATTGCTCAATGAAATTTCTTTATTTGTTTGCTTCTATTTTGTTTTGACATTTAATTCGTTTTATCAATGCAATATTTATTCGTCTGAACGATATCATAATTCATTCGATGCTTGCAAACCGTTTTTATCAGCGTGTTATGTATTTATGTCTCAGGGAATCATTCCGAACGATACTTTGATAAATTGGATTTTGTAGTCTCAACATTGCAAACTTGTCATTTTTTTTTTTTCTCAAAATTCCTATAATTCAATTATCAACGATTTCTTGTACACTTTTCTTCGAAAATTGGGAATTCTGCTTTTTGCACTTGGAAAATTAGTTGCAAATCGTTAAAAAATTTACTCAACTTTCAACTGTTGTGAATACTGATTATTATTGAAAATAATAGCAAAAAATAAATTAAAAAAATGAGAAGATTTATTGAAAAAAATGGACGTAAACGAATAAAATAATTAAACAAAAAGCACAAATTAATGAATATGTTTTGGTAGCGTAAATTTTATTGAATTACTTTTGTAAGACTAAAAGAAAGTTCGGAATATTCTCCGGGATATAAATATACGACGAATGTTTGTAAATAAATAAATCTCTCGATATATATAATAAATAAAATAATAAATATATAAAATATGAGGAAAAAAGTCCAGAGTTCCACTGTTCCAGAATCCCGTCGTGGATGGCATAGGAGGCGCGGTGGATCGAAGCGGATAATAATTTGGTCATCGTGTAAATTAGAGAGGTTGACGGTATCGAGGGGATGTGTCTTAGGCACGACGACACGAAGTGAATAGACAGCCGCGGATAATTGGCTCACGTGTGTTTCTCTCTCTTGGTATGACCGCGCTATTTAACAACGGGGCGAGAAGGTTCGAACGATATCGATCGAAGTGTCGATTGATAGCGTTGCTTACCGGCATAAACGAAAGCGCCCATCCTGCTCCTCTCATTCGGTGGTATCCACTTGGCCAGCATTGCATGCGTACACGGCACGATCGGACCCTGCAATAGGGATAATCCATTCCTAGGGGGGAGGAAATACACCCGTACAATCAAAAAGCGTTCACACTCGGCTTTATTTCTTAAAAGGGAAAGGAACAAAGAAATAAATCCTTTCAAAGGTGCATACTGTACTGCATTGTAGTCAAATGAGTGCTAAGTTTTCAACGCGCTTTTACATCAACTTTGACGTACCAATTAAACCTATTTTCAGTGGATTTATATTGGGCGATGTCTTATTAACGTGGAAATTTTTTAAAAACGATAGTTTTGCAAAACCATTCACTGACAAATGCAAATTTCCATGATGACATAATTTCACTGACATTTTGAAAAGAATTATCTGTATTTTTCAACCGATTTTAATGCACCACGTCTCATTTTGTTCCTCAACTGATCTTCTACGAATCCACCGCGTAGATTTTGTTTAAAACTCAATTGTTTCACTGTTGCAGTCAATTGTTTATTGAGCGGAAAAACTTTTTCATAAATAATTTCTGAACGAATGAACTTGAAAAATAATGTACGTGGTGGGTTCGTGGAGGATCGGTTAAGGAAGAAAATGAGACCAGTTGCATTAAAATCGGTTGAAAAAAACTGGTTATTCTTTGAAAAATCCCAGTGAAAATGCGTCATCATGGAAATTTAATTGCATCTGTCAGTTGATGGTTTTGCAAAACCATCGTTTTGAATATTTTTCCATGTTAATGAGACACGTTGTAATATAAATACCCTAACAATATGTTTAATTGGTACGTTGAACTGGATCTAAAAGCGTTTTGAAAATGTAGCACTCTTTCGACTAGTACGCAGCACAGTAGTTACCTTGAAAATATTTCTTTAACCCTTTGGCCTGTATTTATTTAAACCAATGCACGACTCATTGAAACTCAAGACTCGAAATTATCGTTATTGCAAATAAAAACTGTTTAACTATATTTTTTCTTTGTATATTTTAATGTTTTTATTTTTATCTATTTTCAAAATTTCGTATAGAATTCATTCCCGATATGCAAACCACGAATTTCGAAACATTTCATCGATAAATCGTAGCAAAAAAGTAACGTTCATTAATGTTTTATTATTATTTTAATTTCCAATGAGATTAAAATCGGAAAAAAAATCGAGCATATGAAACATTTTGAGGATATTGGTTTCGTTCTTTAACAATAAATATTCTACGGCTCAAAAAAATCAAAGATTTCATTAAAAAGTTTGAATATAAATCGAATATTAAAATTTTCCTTTCGCCTGAATATTTTTTGAACTAATAATTTAAATATTTCCAATCGAACAGATTTTTATTTATTGGCAAATAATTCTAGCGTTTGAACAACGTTACATTTCTCTGTTTTTTTTTTGCCACAATTAAATCAACAAATTGTTCGATCGTGAATGAAAAAAATCGATCAATTAATCAAATTTAAAAAGCCAAAAGCTTGTTTGAAGTTTTGTTGTTTCTGAAAAAAGATAGAAATAGAAATCTTCGTCCGGAAGAATATGATAATCTTTTGCTTAATTTCTTTCCTTTTTTTTTCTTTGAATTCTCATTCTGCCTCGTCACATTCATTCTTCATACTTTTTTGTGTTGTAACTCTCTCATTCACATCATTTATTACGTTTGATCGTAAACGTTCGGTAATTTACTTACCTCGCCAAGGCCTTGGATAAAACGGACTGCTATTAACCAACCGTAACCCCAATGTGCCGAAAGAGGGACCAGCAAACCAAACACCGAATTAATCAGCATACCAACGCCCAAAAAATATTTCGATCCATAACGCTTCGCCAATATTCCAAACGGTATTTGGGTTATTACGTAGCCGTAGAAAAAGGAACTCAATAAATAGCCCTGTAGCTTGGTGTCCCATGGATATTCCCCATCGGCGCTCTATAAAAATAAAAAAAAAGATTATTCACTGTTTTTGGATATTTTGTTCATTTTTATTTTATCGTATCTGTTTTTTTTTTTTTTTTTTTTTTCAATTCAAAAAACATATTTTCTTCATTTTTTGACAATATTTTATCAATTGTTGTTTTCATAATAAATCCCGATTTTTGAGAACGGATCGAATATCGAATGGTTGCTGGTGCTGAAGTACTTTTATTTTATCTGTTTTTTTTCTATTCAAATTTTGAATCCTTATGCAATGTTGGTTTAGAAATTATGGGAATTTAAAAAAAAAAACCAGTTTTTCTTCAATTTTTGACAATATTTCGTCATATATTGTTTTTGTAATAAATCTCGATTTTCGAACGGATCGAATATCAAATGGTTGCTGGTGCTGAAGTAATTAAAAAACAATTAGCTAATGACTTTGTTTGCGCCTGCAAACATATTGTTTCGATTTGTTTTGTTACGTTATACTGTAGCGATGACAAAAACAAAGACGCAGATCAAAGTTCAGTAGCGTCGAGTCGTTTTTACGTCTTCCGAAAAAAAAAAAAAAAAAATGTATATTGATGGACAAGTTTATCTCTATTTTCGATTGCAGGCTGGCAATGCGAGAGTCGTGGCTCTTACATGAACAACTTTATTTATTAATTGTTTTAATGCGTGTATAAGATTTTATAGAAATAATTGGGGAAATGTATTTATTTGAAAAAAAATTAAAAAAAAAAGATGGTTTTTCAAATTTCTCTAATTTCAAGTAAAAAATTTCAAATTCCAAGCAGTTTTCAAGAAAACAAAAATAAAATAATGTTTTTTTTTTTATGTAATTTAAAAAATCTCGTGATTTACCGGATCGTTATCCTCTTCATTGGTGCTGTTTCCGATTCCGCACTCGTCAGCAACCTCGTGAGGATCGTGGTCAGATCCGGCAGCCGCCGTATGATTTACCATTGCGACAATTGCGACGGACATGTTGGTTCGCATAACGTAGGCGTTCGCCATTCCCAGGAAAAGCATGAAGGTCACTACGTGACGTGACCCGATCGTCGCTGTAACAATGAAGAAGAAAGACCACAGGACCCATTATTGTCACTGATTAAATGAAATTAAAGACGAACTACCTACGAACTGTATAAACGCGTGTACACAAATAAGGTCAAATTTATCAATGACCAATAAAAATCAATCGGAATCATAACGAGTCTTATAAAATAATTCGCAAACCTTGACTTTCGTTGTTTTCGGTCTAAAAATTTTGCCAAAAAAAATTTGGGTTTTTAATTATTATATTCGAGGACTTGAGCCGTCCTAGAATTTTCGATAAATCGATTTTATTTCATTATTTTAAATGGTCTCTCAGGACCTCAAAAATAATGGCGAAAAAAATTATGGCCGGGAAAAACCTCCAAGTACTCGGTTTTCGAATTTTAGTACAAGGCCATCTGATCCGCAGCGAGCTACTCAAAACTTTCAACGCGGTTATCTCAAAACTGCATTCTTTCAGTTGGCCGGACTCATAACTCACATAATTTCCAACCGATTGACTTGAAATTTTTAATTTATCTTTGGAAATACATTGTCTATGGAAGTACGTAGAATTTTTTCTTTGTGTTGCATAGTTCATTTGTTATTAACAATTATCTGACGATTTTTAGGCAAATTTATCACTTTCTACTTTCGAAGTACGCCATTTGGCCAAAAATCAGTGTATCGCCAAAATCCCACGTACTTCATTGTACTCATTGGCTCATTATGATTGAAAAACTACGGGAGCCGTTAGTCCGACCGTGAACCCTGAAAAATTGGAGACGTCATCGTGAAAACGCTGCACAGCCGCCACTTTGAAATAAATCGCTTCAAAAATATTATCGTAAACAGTCACTGATATGTATGATGATAAAATCCCGATTTTGTTATCTCGACTAATTTTGTAGTATCTCTGGAAAAAAATCCCCAAAAAGCCTATTTTTTTCGGCCTCTAAAGTGGCCTAAAGCCGTAATTCATCAACTTATCTGTTCAAATGTAAAATGTCGTTGTGAGCTCTTGCATGTGAACGAAATGTGAAAACTGTCGAATCGACGTAATTCGTATTTTCTCGCCAATTACTGTGGCTGGTCACAACTATCAAAAAAACACAAATTAACACTCTCACTTGAGCTGTTAGTGCAGTAAGGATTCCACTGCATTATTGCCTCGTAAAAAAAAAAAAAAAAAAAAAATTAAATTTATTTCGCACTGAAAGAATATTTATTTTTGTCGCTACTGTACAAATTTAGAATTTTACCAGAAAGTCGAATTCAGAAAATAAACTTGACTTAATCATTTTTTCTGAAATAATATTTAGACTGAATGACTAGAAATTTTTAATAAATACTATTCTGATATATTTTTTTTTAAACTCGACAGCATGTGGATCAAAAATGTTAAGCAAACGCATTACCAAATCGAGAAAAATTTGTTTGACAAAATATTTCTTCTATTAAATATAATTTTGAGCTTTATAAATTTTCGTAAAACCTGAACATCGAAACGTGGGTTGTACGAGTAAGAATATGAAACACGAAATAATGTCGAAATTCGTTAGAGAGATAGCAAGAGGGCAGAGTTGAATCAATGACAGTTAAACTGGTTTTGCGATTATAATGCTAATTTGATTTCTTTTTTTTTTTTTTTTGCGAAATACTACCTCGTCATGAAAAAACGGAGGAATATTCAAAATTTCGTAAACCAGTGATCTAGGAAATTTGACTTCAAATCTACAGCGAATTTTTTAATATCATCTAAATTCGTTGAGGTTCAATTTTATCAAATCCGTCAAATCAAGAAAATAATTAGTCCAATTTTTTCGAACAAACAGCATGAAAACGTAATTTAAAAAAATTAAAAAATTCATTATAATCTTGAATTGATAAGAAATGTAATTTTATCATTCCGTAGACTGAGGAATCAATGAAAATCGATCGATATAAATATTTTAAGGGGGGAAACCTCATTAGGAAGCTTGTTTACGGTAATACTTTAAGATTTTTTTTCGTGGGTAAAATTAATAGAATTCAATTAAGTTCCGAAATCATTCTGATCATATTTCGATGAACTGTAATGAGTTTTTAAAAATAACGTCAACTAAAATTGATAGAGGTACGCCCTGAAGTCCGCTGACGGTCGTAGTCCAGAGTTTTTCAGTTCCGGGATGTGTGGATATTCCAATTTTAATCTGACATTAAAAAAGTATTTATTTTACACTGATAACTTATTTTCTAAGAATATGAACCAACTTTTGAGATGATATCACGATTTTGAAGGTGCCTTTATTTGCTTAATTAATGGATAAATAAACTAAACTTTTAATTTTCATTATTTCTACCTGCATTAAGGTTCATATTCTTACAAAATAAGTTACCAAAGTAAAATAAAAACTTTTTTAATATCCGATAAAAATTGGAATGGCTACACTCCCGAAATCGAAAAACTCTGGACTGCGACCGTCAGCGGACTCCAGGGCGTAACTCTGTCATTTTTGGCTGAAACTATTCAAATAAATTCATTACAGTTCATCGAAATATGATTAAAATGATGTTGGAATTTTATTGAATTCTAATTAATTTTACCCAAGAAAAAAAATCTTAAACTATCACCGGAAATAAGCTTCCTGATGTGGTTTCCCCCCTTAAAACATTTATTATTTAATTGTTTATTGGTTTTGTTAATGACCGATACATACATAAATTGTAGAGCACGTGATATCTATATGTATATAAAATTTCGTGGGCTTGAGCTCACAAGATTAAAAATAAATGTTGATGCGAAATTTTGAGGATATAGCGATCCTCATTTCGCTGCCAAACAGTGATCGAGATCTCGACATAAAAGCCTACAATCACGAGCAATAATAATGATAATAATAATAATAATAATAACATTAATTCATGTTTCATTTTGATCGAGAACGTAATACGGACATTTCCACTCCTTATCACGTATAAATAATAATAGAAAGGCAATTATATTTGATTTATAACGATTAACGCGTCCGCGCAACAAGGGGCGAAAAAGAAAAATTTTCATATCTCATGATATTTGATGCGGGGTTGAAAGTCAATTGACGTGGAATCCTTAGAATCCATGATTTCGTCGAGCTTCGATCTTCTCACAGGTCTGTGTATATATTTATAAAATCGTGAACGATAATATTGCGAAATATGAATTGTTTCGTACTGCATTGAGCAACGACGAAAGAGCTTGCTCTGGTTACCAAAACGACAGTCATTTCTTCAAGTACACGGTTCGTCACTTTAGAAACTGACACAAGTGTGTTAAATTTTCAAATACGTAGTATGAACACTTGACAATAAATTTCGTGAAGAATTAGTTGACAGTCTATAGTTGGTTCAATTTTCAAATCTGATTAAAAAGAATCGATCTCTGATATTTATTACCATTGAATAATATTTTAATTTGATTAAGAGTTCGATCGGCCTGTTGAATTAATTGTTGGTTAGTGCAAAATTTGATCCCAATTAATTCTTAATTAATTAAAATTAAATCTTCATTTGGTTTGACTGAAGTTTTATAAAACTCTTGTCGAATGGAAGTTTTTATAAAATAGAAATAAAATGGATGAACTAATTCATAAAGAAATTTTCGAGATTTATGAATCGATCGATTGCACCTCGAATTGCCAGTACATTTATATTTATCTGTAAAGAGGGTACTTGAAAAGGCGCGACAAGGGATTGACCGAGAACTTGCGATTACGAGGTGATAAAAACGCTGCAACAGCGGGTTATTTTCTCGTTGGAACGTCAGGAATTTTCCTAGTTACTATCGGTCAAGATAATGAGTCTAGACCCGTTCCTTTCTTACTCAAGACGGACACACACATGTCTTGTATCTTGTTTCATAGATATATTAACACGTGTGACTCAATTTATGACACAATTGTTTTTATATATCGCCATCAGCATATTTAAACATTTATGACAATTGCGCAATAATTTTTTATCTGGAAAGTTTGAAACGAAGAATAAAAAGTAAAGTCGGTGAGTGACAAATTATGTAATTAACATTTATAATCATTAAAATAATTTTTTTTTCATTTTTTGGTGAATAAATTATTATTCAATGTTCTCAAATTCTGACCTAATTAAAAAAATTTTAAACACAAGTTATTGACGGAGAGAAAAATATGGAAAATGGGTAAGACCGCTTGTTTTGAATTGATAATCGCTGTGATTCGTCTGTCGTTGCAAATTGAAAAAAAAAAAAAAAACATTGGAGAGAAGAAAGATTGAGTGAGAAACACACGATTGACCCGGATTAACCCAATGTATCGAGAGTGGGAGGAGAGAGTAGTCTTGTCATAGGCGGCGACTTGGCCCTGAATTGTAAATTTGCAAAAGCTCGTGAGCATGAACGCATACACTGTTTTTAAAATTTATGAAAGAGAGAGAGAGAGAGAGAGAGAAAAGAGACCGACCGGACATTACGCAATCGATGCGCTGTTAATACTTTTTTCCATTTTTTTTTTCGCAGTGACGTCAAAATAAACCGCCGAAAATAATTTTGATAATAATAACAACAATATGTAATTATAGAAAAAAAGCGAAATTCAAATAATTACAAATTCAAGTAAAATACATTAAAAACTAACGTTTTTTAAAAATTGTATACGAAATAATTCTCATGAGGCAAATGTCTCATTGCCATTATTTTGGAAATCAAAATACTCGACAGACAAAAAAACCCTCAAAAAACTTCCAACAATTCCATTCATAGTCCTGAAGATCAATGAGCAGAATAAATTGGCAACGTCAAAGCTCGTTATTCATTTTCCCCTGAAAAATAGCATTTTGGAACAAAATTATAATAAAACTCTTGAAATTTATCAATTAAATTATAGTAAAGTAAATAATCGTGATTTAATGGAACAAAATGTTGCATAAAGATTTGATAAATAGTGTGTTTTTCTCACGATTTTTCAAATAATTTTGAAATAATTAGTTGAGACTCGATTATCGAGAGCAGATAGTCTAGTGGATGAGGGCTCGGGCTCGCATTTCGAGGGTTCCGGGTTCGATTCCCAGATCAAACACCAACGAAATTTTGAAATTTTTTTCAAGTGTTTCAACCACAATCCCCAGTCTTGACCTTCTGTGATGCCTGAGCGGTTGGTGTACGGCTCCGGGTGCCTCCCCGAGGACGGTTCTCATCGTGCGGATGCGGTGGCCCCCTAGCAGTGTACTGGCTGGCTCATTGCATCACAGCTGAAGAGGTACCTGCCTGAGACGCCTCTGGTAGCCGTGTTTGAGCGTTCTCACATTGCTACCCGGGGAGATTAGGTAGAGACTGTGACTGACTGTATCGGCAAGGTTTTCTGCAGTTTCCCTTCGCCCTTGGCAAATGCGATACAGTGGGGGATAAGATGGCTGCAGTCGCACTGGAGGGAATTGTGAGGGAGGAAGCCTCGGGAATAAAGGAGGAGGGAATTCGAAAGCCGGACGGAAGAAGAGGGAATGAGTTGGCTGCGGAAATAGGTACACGTAAAAACAACCCTCAAGGGCACACGCAGGAATAATATAATAATAGTTCGGTTCTATAATGAATCGCGTCCATAGCCTTTGGTTATTTAACGGATGACTAGGTCGATAATCGAATTAAAAAGATCGAATAATTGTCCCAAGAAGTCTGTAAATACATATGTACGTGTAAAATGAATTTAATCTGTATTGTTGATTGACTATAGTTTAAGCACTTTCACGAGATCGACATTAGAATGGTTAATAATAGCGAGAAAAATGCGTAGGAGTTCCTGACGAGCCTGGATTTTTTATCTCACTCTTTTTCTCTCTGTTTCTCTCGCTCTCTTCTTTCTAATGGCATTTTGCCAGTTATAAAGTCTTTGCTCGCTTCGGACACTCTTAGTCTCTCACGTACGAAAACTATTCTTGAAAACATTTTCTCGTTCTCTTAGGTGTATTTCCGATTGGACTTGGGACGATTCTGAAGTGTATCGGAATTTTAGTACTCGAAGCTACGAGCACCACCGTTTACCTCAACACCAACAAAAAACATTTTTTCAGAATATATTTTTATAGTACTTTGAACGATTACTTTGCATTCCATGATTTTTAAAAATTGATTTTTTGCATCGCGTCTCATTTTATGTGCTTATGCGATGGAACGATATTGTGTAAAAATAGTTCGGGAGGACAAAGTATTTTGGTAAATAGAAATAACTTGAAAATCACTGTTTATCGTTTTATCAAAAATCATACTGGATCGAATAAAAATTTGAAGTTAAATAAGAAACTTTTTTGAACCATTCGTTTAAATTAAATGTTCGCTTCGATGAAAATTCTGGTGCGATTTTTTTACTGAATAAAATCGATTGATTAATAAATTTATAAACAATCATTTCAAACTTTCTCGTTATAAAAATATTTTAGTGCCTTGAGTATTTTAGTGATGTTTCGAGAAGCCAATTGCCAATACGTTTTTTTTTCGCCACCAGTCGTTTCACGCTTCTCTGCCAATTACCGGTTTAAAATAATTTGATGTTAAAGTTAAATTCATCGAGCAATCAAACGTGCAAGAAGATATTTCACGTCAACAAATCATAGATTAATATGCAAACAACAACTGACATTTTCGTGACCTAGAATTTTCATTGCATTGCATTTCTCGACATCATTTTATAAAGTCAATTGACGGTTTTTTTCTAAACGTTTATCAACCGCGAAATAATCATTGGGAGGCAAATTCTTTGCTCATAGCGAGAGCCCGATAATTTATTCAAAATAGTTAAAAATGTCAATCCAGGTGGTCGTGGGAATCCATTTTAAGGACCGAAATTATTTTGGAATATCGTTGACTAATATTTCAATTTGTTTATTAACAAAAGTTTTAACTTGCGATGTACACAAACACATTTATTTAATACTCTATATATTTGATATTTTAGTCTTTTTCGGAATATATTGTTTGCCAACTTTCTTAATAATCTATTAGTTTTAATGTCTTCTTCTTGAAATATTTATTTTTAACGCCAAAACATCGAAAGTTAAAGATTTGGCACGTGACTTTTCGCAAGTCCTAGTTGCCAATATTTTTCAGTTCGATTTATCATTTTGCTGGTAAAAAAAGAGCGTCGTCAGTGAAATGATAATAAAATAATTGACAAGGTTTCTCGATTCTTTGTTTAGTTTGTCGTCTGTTTCGGTTCTTTTTTTAAAATCCAGCAGATTATTGAATCCGATACGATTTTTATCAATTTTCGGATATAATTGATTGAAAAACTGAATGAATTTAATGCTATTGACGAAATTATTAAAAATTCTACTGAAAAAAACCGATTAGAATCGAAACAACTCTTGTTTTTACAAATATTGGGACGAAATTTCGAAAAACTTCGATATCGAAATAAATCGAATGAGATTCCCGAATGTTTTAATTTTCAAATGCAACCAAGTCTCGAAGAGAAAAATGATTAAAACATTGCGAATTTCTGAACGGTTATTTTTTTATTTTATTTTCTACACTGTGACAAAAATATCAATCATTTTTTAAAAAGCTTGTAATTTGCAGTAGCAAAGCAACGAAGTCGATATCCCTTCCACTGCTAGGATAAAAGTGGAAAGAGAAGGAAGAGGGGAAGAGAGAGAGAGAGAGAGAGAGTAGATTGCACGTATGTGGATGAGTCAGGGTTCGAGGACGAACGTGTGTTTTCCGGCGATCTAAGCATCGACTTCGTTAATTTTCGTGAATGTTCGTGGATGGTCGTAAGTGATCTGGCAGCCACCGAGCACGTGGTTACCAAGCGGCTCTATTCGAAATAGCCTCAACTCCCTCTCTCGATACTTTGCTCTGTCCACAGCATGTTGCCGTCAACATCATTGCAATTGTATATTGTCGAATATTATCAAATGCGATGTAAAAGATAATCAAATGCATATTACTTAATATTACGTTATTAATTAATTCATTAATTAATAACGTACCAAAAATAGCCTCATTTCAATCAATTAATTACTTAACATGAAGCTATTTTTAATAAATTGTGATTATTTAATTAATTAATATTCTTAAATTGTATATTAATTATTAAATATTAAGTCATATTAATTAATTAATTAATCAGTTAATTGATATTATGGATGGATATTACTTAATATTACGTATTTCTTCATTTTTATTATTTCCCAAATCCTTAGTACGAGTAATTTTGATTAAAACACATCGAGCAAACTGACATTTTTTTTCTAAATTGATAAAATAAAAAGACATTCGATGATTTTATTACGAAAATTACTATCCGTTGACATCGATGACGAAATAATAATTTTGATGAGCACACAATGAAATATCGATTATTTTCTTACTGTCGTGATATTGTTATTAATAACACGAATTTTTAATTAGTAAAATGTATCGCGGTAAATGATAAGAATATCGTTTGTTCGTGACTAAAGTGCCGAAGACATTAATTTCCATATGTTTTAACGACGAAAAACAGGTCGTGTGTGCCTATGCATGAGCGAATCGCGAAGAGGGGAAAAATAAACTTGGGCTGAGGTTTTTGTTGGTGCGATCCGCACACGTCAACAGTACTGATGGCTGACCGTGACGGTTTATGACGTCAGACCTAGAAATTTGTGTTTATCAAAACGAAAAATGATATTGCTTCGAATTCATTCGCGATCGTTCGTAATGTCACTTATATTCATTGTTTATTTATGAGATAATAATAATGTTTACGATATTTTATCGCAGAGATGCTCGTGTGAAAGATTTGGAAATGCATTATAACCAGCAAGAGGATTACTTCGAGGATTTATTGGAAAGAAAGAAATGGTGAATGGCAATATAAACGTCAAGTTTTTGGTCACTCGAGCTCCTCGGTTCGACGCGGACGATCGAAATGTTACCAAAGTATAAACAAATGTTTGTTTTTACTTGTCAAATATTTACGGTCCATAAAACAGGTCGGAGCATCTTGAATCGACGACCAAACGAGTACAGGAGACGAAAAAAAAGTCAAAAGAAGGAAATACCGTCTCCGTAATCTTCGTGGAGAGTTTATTTTTTATGGATTTGGACTGACACGCACGCAGTGAACTAGATAACGATAGGAGTCCGAAGATAGCCTATCGTTAACGTTTTTAACGTTGATTCTTCATCAATCTTGTTGTTGAAGGAGATAAGGATTCGAAAAAAAAGATATATATATATTTTTTCTACTCGAGCCTATCCTTCGCGCGCGGATAAACTCAGATTGTTTCCTGTTTTTGAAAACACGTGTCCAGGCGAATGTAAAGAGACGTCGGTGAGGAAGGGACGTTTACAATGGATTTCAGTCCAGCTGCTTAAGTTTTTCGTTGAAAAATATCGTTGGGGTGAAAATTCATTCGAAGAAAGAGCGAACGGACAAAGAACGGACGTACAAATCGCATTGAAATAGTGTGTACAATAGAGAATTCAAGTCAGATCACGTGATCACATAACGAGACGGTTTTCTCTTTAATATCCTACAGTTTTACGAGTCCCGTTCTTCATAATAGGACCTTAATCCCTCCGAGAAATGAATAAAAGAGAATATTCTTCAAGGGCTTTGGTCTTTACCTTCGAACGAGCAAAAAGAAATATAACGGGGATAAAAGATCGCAGACTTGCGTACTGTGACCCTCGACGTCCTTGCGGGGGCCACTGTTGTATACACACTTATCGATTGGGATCTTTCGAGTCCTTGGAAAGAATTTCGAGTGGCTAGCTCAACGGAATATCATTTGAAAATCCACTTTGAGATTATTCCGAGAAAGTAATATGACTAACAGCTCGAGATCTTTATCAAATGTCAGAGATTAAGCGAAAAGTTAGACGGACTCTCAAAAAGCGTGTTAAAGGTGCGGAAAGTTTTCGGAACATTTGTCTGTCAATCGTTGTTTTCTTACCACGGAAGAATAAAGTCTATTAATGGATGGAAAATCGTGTAAACTCTAAAAAAAAAACAGAAGACAGAGTCTCAAAAATGTTCGTGATGAAAATTTTTCAATATGGCGTCATTTTGATGGAATAAAAAGGATCAAATTTTGCAGTGACAAAGAATGAGGAAGAAAAATGTTTGATTTTGCGTCGTAATAAAATCCCGATGGAATATATTCGCGAGCCTCTAATGAGCCTTGCTTGGAACACTCTTGGAGGTTAAAAGAAAGACGAAAAACGATATAGACGTAGAAAGGGAAAGGTTGGGCAGGGCGAAGCAGAGAAAGAGATGAAAGAAAGGAGGGAAAGAGAAAGAGTTGTTTGGTGTCATGCGCGTGAGGGGAATTCTCCGTCCGGCTGGTCTGCATCGACCACGTGACCGGCTATACGCGTGCACGTGCTTTTGCACCTCAGCTCGTGCGATCATGGTCTGCCGGCAAATATTCGTGATTTTATTCGCCCGTAAGCTCCCTCCATAAAATGTGCGTTTAAACTTCGTCACCGTGCTGGCTTGAGGGGAGGTTTCGAACCCTTGTTTTTCTGGGAAGTGCAAAAAGGGTGGTCGACGAGGAGAAAGATACAAAAATAGAAAAAAAAAAGGGACCAACGTTCGTTTTTCATTTACAAACCGGTAATTCTCAAGAACATTTCACAATGGACGTTTATAATTAAAAATTCTGATAAAACTATAATTTTCGAAAATACTTCCGGTCTCGAAAGGAGACAAATCATTATATTGCGATGCTGCGTCGATATTTTACAGTTCGCATTACAATATGTAGTCGATTTTTCAAAGAGCATCGAATTACAATGTGAACGCACACTGTGATTGATGAACTTTGACTCACTCGAAATTTCTGAGAAATACGCTAAATTCAATGAAAATATTTCAGTGATTGATGGAAAACGTACGACCGTACGACTTCCAAGGACAAGAATGTTTCGAAAAATTTTGTTAAACATTTATTACACGAATTAGTCAAATTTGGTAAACAGAAAAGTTCGAGCTGGAAGTTCGATACAAATAAACTTCGAATTGATAGAAATTTAAAGTGGCATTCACTGAATCAGCGAATGTCACTTGCAAAGTGATTCCGATGAAAAAAAAGAACGAAACAGCTGGGATCGCGCTTGATTTTCTTCACAGAGTCACGTTGCGTTGATATCGTTTGGTATTTAACGTTGGAATGCATCGTAAAATAAAACAATTTCAATTACATTTACATTCTTTGTTAACGAATTTGTTTATTTGTTGACGATTCAGTAACTGACATTTTCAAAAACGTCATAATACCGAATTACTGTCGAAGATAATTTTAGCTCGGCCGACGAGAAGTCATTTACTTCGAAAGTTAAGGGATCGATCGAGCTCAAAAATGTTGTTCGACGTACCTCGTTGTTTGTGTGGTCGCCTATCCGGCTCTTCGAGACCGGGTTGTTCCCACACCAGCACGTGGCCATTTCTTCCTCGATTCTCGCCGTTCACTTGCTGCCTTCCGTTCATCGTACTAATATTTTATGATTTTTAAACGCGATCGAATGGAATAAAACTTCAAAAAAAATGCTCAATATCGATTTATACGAATCGTTGGATTTTTTTTTTAATTCTTGTATTATTTTATTTGTTTTATCGATATTCCCGCAAGACGATTCTCGTTGCTGCCACTCACGTTCTTGGCTCTTGTTGCAAAATATTTCGTATATATATATGTATATATATTTGCCAAAGTTTATGTATGTGCGTGTATTTAAAAGCACGAAATAAGGAGCCGAGGAAAAAGCAGACGACGTTGTTCCCGACAGTTGCTCAGTGTTGGTTTCCTCTATTTCTCTTTCTCGTTTACGTTCTCTTCTTATACTTCTCTTTCCCTTTTTCCACAGCAGATATAAAGAGACGGAGATGGAGGAAGTGTATTAAGCGATTTATAAATATATATAAATATATATGTATGAGCGTCTGCGTATAGATGTGTGTATTATTATTGTTATTATTATATGTACAGATTTGGATTGTCCTCGTCAACTACCTCCGACACCGGGATTTGACTCTTGTTCTTCTCCGACGAATGTTCCACGACGACGAGATGAAAGACATTCGCTTTTTTTTATCGCTCTTCCTCTATCCTCCAATCTCACGATCGCGAGACTCTCTCGGTATTAATTTATCTCGTGCTCTCCGTTTCCGTAATCGTTTTAATAACACGCTTTTTCCAATGTGGAAATAAACGCGTGTAATTATATTTCTTTATACGTTTTTTGAATTTATTATTATTTATTTATTGGCAAATAAAAGAAATGAGTGTGTATGTAGATTTTTTTGCGAATGTGGCTCACGTAGTGTTGGCGCGAGCTGATAAAACACACTCGTTCGACGATTACGTACTCTTTCCGGCCTCCGCTCGACCGCGTGTTTCGTTTATTTAAAAATTACGTTTTTTTTTCGATGAAAATTCGTGGCAAGGAAAAGTTCACTCAAAGTTTCATGGTTTTTCAATTATTATTATTATTATTATTATTTTAACACCGTAATTAAACACCGCGACGATTCATTAACAATTCTTCGTGATCGAAACGTGTATCCGTGCGCGTCTGTGCCCGAGTGTGTCTGTGTGAACGAAGCACGGAAAACGATCACAAGCCGGCCGCGAAGAGTGAAAATTCACGACAAAACTCGTTGAGACTAAACGGGCACTGTGCTGACTGCCGCAACTACTACTACTCGAGATCGCTGTTTTTTTTTCCCCTCTCGTCTTTGCTCCTTTTTTCTTTGCCTCGTCTTTGCCTTCCCCCACTCTTTCCACTGTATATAGGATGCGCGCTGCACGCTAAGAACGCGAGAGGGTGTTAGTGTCACTTCGGTTTTCGTGTGTGCACGCGGTGCACACGCCGATAACTCGATTACCAACTACGATATCGCGCTGTTACGCGGCAAATGTATACCAGCCCCGACTCCCGACACAGAACACCGCTCGCCCATGTGAGTAACTGACGAGCCGGTCTCACACTCGTCCGTGAACACACATACTATCTTTAATCGCTCTTTCCTACTCTCTCTCTCTCTCTCTTTCTCTTACTACAGTTTTCGTATCGTTGCATCCACTTTTAACCCTCTCTCGCTCTCTTCTTCTCCAATCTTCCTATTTTCTATCTCTCTTTATCATATTTTAACCTCTCCTTCCATCGCTACATCTTTCTGTCCTCTTCGTTCTCTCTCCCTCTCTCTCTGTTTCTCTTCTACTGCTCTTCTTCCTTCTACCTTCGATTCTTTCTCTTTCTCTCCACATTTTCATTTTTATCTGTCTCCTATGTCGCTCTCCTTCTCTCTCTCTCTCTCTTTCTCTTTTAGTTCGCCCGTTGCGCTCTTTCAATCCCTGATCCGCTCTTGCTTATTCCGTTTTTCGTATTTCACATTCCTTCTCCACTCCCTTCTTCTCTTCGTTCCCCGTTGCCTCGTTCTACCATTTTCTTGTCTCGCTCTTCATTGCTCCATTACAACGTTTCTTTCCTTCTTCACAAACTCTCTTCCTTTTCCATCTCTCTCTTTATACTTCGTTTCTCTTCAATTTTGTTGACATCCCCATTTCTGTCTCGCTCCCTACTTCGTCGCTTTTAATCTCTCGCATGAACGTATCGACGTCCCCCGTTCGTCTTTAACTCAACACGCACATGTTCTATCATTCCATTAATATTTCAACGTGTGCGTTTCTATGTTTACTTATGAAACTTCGACATCTCGTAGAATAGTGTGTGTGTGTGTTTGTGTGTGTTTATGTGAAGAGCGCAAACTCAGCTACAAGCCCGCCTCATTACCATCCAATCGGAATCCTCGGCTCTTGAATTCGTGCCTCTTCGACAACTTCGTTGACAACACGTGATCTCTGACATCATATAACACTCTTGCGGCGCTTTTGCGAACCTTTCCATCCGATTTCGCGCTCTCGCATGGAAAATTATGGGACAAAATCCCTCGTGTGTGGACCAATTTCAATCATTCGTTTGCGTTCCGTTTTTTCTTTAATCTCAGCTGCATTGATTACGAAGGATATAGACTAATATTGCGTCAGACAAGTCTGATTTTTCGACCAACTTGTTCTTTTCTTTATTGCCTTCGTACGTGCGGCATGAATTGAAAATTCTTCATTTTTATGGACAGCTGATTATCGAATTTTTCGTATTTCTAAAAGTGTGTCATTGTTTGAATTTTTTTAATTTCAAATAGTTTTTGTTTTTTTTTTTCAATTTCTCATTTTCTCATCGACGTTCTTCTCCATTACAAAGTGTATAAAAATCCCCTTTGAGTTTAGTGATTAAAATATTTATAGACTGAAAATGACACTGCGAAAATAAACAAAATGATTTTTTGATCTCATTTCTCTTAATGATCGTCACGATCTTTTCTCGTGTTTGTCATTTGATTTTTGTTTTTTTTTTTTCAATATCGATTATGTCGTGACTCATCACAAATCATTTTTACGGAAGAGAAAACAGTAATAACCGATACGCAGTCCTGAGAAACATGATACTAACTATTGAGCAATCATATTTAATTATCAATAACGAACGATCGAGAACTAATACTGAATGCTTTCCTACTTTATTATCCAAAATGACAAATTATTTCTCTTCGAACATAATACATTAATAAAATTAACCTCTTAAAAAACGTGTGCTGATTCCTCAACTGATTTTCGAACCCTTTAACCTTCAAAGTGATATCGAATTTCATTAAATTTGAAAAATTTATTATAAATATCGTTAAAAAAAACGTTCTTAAATCCTTCGTATTTAATTCTTTAAATCTATGAATGAGTGAATATGTGAATCAGTTTGTTCTATAGATTATTATGATTGGCACATTAACTCTTACTCGATTTCCATTATTAGAATAATACTGGCACTCGAGCGTTATTCCAATAGCAGCAAATGTATCACTAAAAAGCCCCCTCGTCTCATGTACGCGTTAAAATATGACGTTCGTTCCAATATACGTATTTGCAAGAAATCAAGACACATGTTTAATATATATTTATCTCTTCGTTCTCTGACACTATCTGCATTCGTTATTTGCAGATTAACACTGAGAATACAGAGTTTAAAATAAATATCGCACTGTGTGGACCCGATCCAAAATGCAATGACGCTGCTCAATAAACGCAGCGTAGCGAGACACTTTCTTGCGAAAGTTATCGCGCGCGGTTACCGAGTCCAATCTCAACATTGCCCGATGATGCAAATATCAAAATTCGCATGTGGGATCCTTGACCTTCGTTTCAGGTGCAGTTATGCTATCGCTCCTTCATCGGTCAAATTATAATATGATTTAATGACACACTAGTCCTGTACTGTGAATTCTAAATTTTACTTTCTGCCGCAGCTGTCGTTTGCATTTTAGGAAATCGATTTTTTTTTTCTCTTTTCTTGTCAGTTATTCTGGACGGATGTATAACTTGATTTTGATTATTTAAAATCTAAATTGGTCAGCCCCTAATTTCTCGAATAATAATCACCAAAAATTCTACAAAATAAATACATGAAAATTCTAATAAAAATTAATAAAAGCTGTAATAAAAATGAATCAAAACTGTAATAAAAAAAAATATTAATTCTAATAAAAACATGAATAAAAATTGTAATAAAAATGAATAAAAATTCTCCTAAAAATAGACAAAAATCAAAATACGAAAAATCAATGAAAACAGAATTAATTAGAAGTCAAATGACTTGTTGTCACGTGATGGATTTGAATAAGGATGAAATAATAAAGAACGGTGGTTCTGTTAATTGATAAATAATGTGAATCATCTCAATATTTGTTTTTTTTTCACGTTATTAATGGATTTTTGTATTAATAATAATAACTCGCATGTGATTTACAAATATTTCAATAAAAATGCGCCGTAACAATGGAAAGTTAATTAAGCCCGAAACTTGTTATCTCGATGGTTTTGCTTGCGGGGAGGATTAGCTGCAAGGTGACAAGGTAAACATATAGAGGCGTGGAAATGAGTCAGTCTACTGCAAATACAAGATTTTCAACGAAAATTCTAAAATCGTCGTACCATCGAATTTCAGTTGTGTTAACGCCGAGAGAAAAAAAAAACTTCTATCTCTTCTGTCAAGATCGATCAAAGTTCACTGAAAAGTCGTTTTTTTTTTTTTTTTTTTTTTCAAATAATAAAGTGTAAAACTGGGAACGAGCTGTAAATTCGGAGAGGGTGAAATAATAATTCTGTTCTTAAGCTAAGAACGAGTGTTAATAAAGCACAAAAAAAGGAATCGAAAAGATAAAATAAAAATAAAAATCGAACAATCAACGAAATTAAAAAAGAAAAATTTTAAACGCATCGGATTGCGTTTTATACAGAAAAAAAATTAACATTTCAAATGCTTCCGTATGATTTAGATAGAATGACTTGCGTTTCCGTTGTTTTTGTTGCACAATTTAATCGCGTGCAGTGTTATGCGCCCACAATTATACTCTTCGACAAGATTTATGATCCGTGTAAATTTCGCATCCACGTGCAATCGCAGTAGTGACTAAGCATTAAACAAAACATTGTTCTAAGCATTTGACTATAAAATGTCAAATTTTTTTGCCGGTCGATAGAGGCGTCTGATAATAAAATATATTTTTTTTCATTATTTTTAATATTTTTATATCAATTGTAATGAAAGCTTAAAATTTTATAGTAAACGCAGCAATAATAATAATAATAAAAACGTCAAATATTATTCTTAAACATTTTTGACCATTTATTTAAAATTCTCAGGAAGATACGAAATTAAAACTCGAAGGTAAAATTCCTATAATTAGAAATATTTGGAAAATGTGCCAAAAATCGTTGCTTAAGAACTTTTTTTTTGTTAAATGTCAAGCATTGTCCGTTTTTGACCTCGAACGCCCTGCTCAGAATCATCGGGAAGAAATATTTTTTTGTTCGGTGAAAAAATACTATGAAAAGTTGTAAAAAGAGGAGGCAAAAACTATGAATCGTTTGGATCGCATTGACTTTTAATGGAGTTTTGAATGTTGGACAGTTTTAATGTTTTTGATGCAAATGTCGAATTTATTTAATAGCGATAAGATAACTGGATCAAACTGATTATTATATCTCGTATTATTGTTTGGCAAACTGGACCAGTGTCCCAAACCGAGATAATGATGAGTGATCGGTTGGCTGCATATCAAGATAATGCACAAAAATATACGAGACTTTTCGGTACAAAAGTCTATCTGAAACGTGTCTTTTTTCAATTATTTTTCTTCGATTCATTGAAGCGTTCCATTTAAATAAATCCTAACACTCAATTTTCCAATTTTTCAAGTTTTTAACTTTACAGTTTTTCAATTTTCCAATTTTTCAATTTTTTAACTTTACAGTTTTTCAATTTTTTAATTTTTCAATTTTCAATTTTTAATTTTTCCATTTTAATCTCCAATTTGAACTCAATCCGATTTCACTTCCAATTCAAATTTTTCGATTTTCAATTTTCAATTTTTCAATTTTTCAATTTTTCGATTTTCAATTTTCAATTTTTCAATTTTTCAATTTTTCAATTTTTCAGTTATCAATTTCCAATTTCAATTCAATTCAATTCAATTTCACTTCCAATTAAAATTTCTCGATTTTTCAATTTTTTTATTTTTTAATTTTCAAGCTTCAATTTTCAATTTTCAATCTCAATCCAATTTCACTTCCAATAAAAACGTTTCAATTTTTATTAAAAAAAAAATATAATCCTTTTAATTATTCTTCGTAAATAAATGTAAATTAATGAAAAAAACACGAGTTCTAGTAAGGAACGTTTGGCATCGAACTCCCTCTACACAGTCATAGTTTTCATTGGTTTATTGCTGCTGTCAAAACTCAGGTGATATTACTAGGAATATCACAACGAAACTCTGTACAAATAGTTTTCTTGCCTGTCACTATTTATAGGAAGAAAATTCATCACACATGACTTTTGTACATGACGTACATGATCATTAGAATACACATGACTACAGTCAACTTATTACTGACAAATAATAGCTGCTCATGAAACGAACCGAGTTACAATCAATAGCGATCAAGTTTCCGTTTCAATGGTACACCCATTTCTTTTCCAACAAAGATTACATCAATGGCAAGAAAATAACCAATTCAATCGTTTCTTGTTCGATCAATTTTTGTGCAAGAATAAAAAATGATCGAATCGTTGATACTGCGAGCTGTAACGTTTATTCGTTATCGATCTGACGTCAAAGATATGACCTTGAAAGTGGATATCGATTAAATAGAATCAGCTGAAACATCGCGTTGACTAATTCCATCAAAAGGTTACAGTCAATGATCTAATCATCCAGATTCCATCAATTTTCAAAATGTCTGATTCGTTAAGATTATCGTTTTCCTTTTCAACTGACTTTCGATCAATTTGCAATTTTTTTCATCCCGCGAATGTCGACGATGTGTTGATTTATGCAAACAAAAATATCCATTTAATTAGTAACAATAATTCATTTATTCAGGTTTGACCCACTATTGGATTCTCGTAATTAGAAAAAAATTCTTTTAATTTTAACAAAGAAACAGCAAAAAAAAAAATCGGATTTGTAAATACCAAGAATGACATAAAATTAAAGCAAAAAAATATATGACATTATTTGGCATTTAATTTGACATCCCATCTTTATGACCCAATTTTTTTCCAAATCTTCTTATTTCGAGAATAAATTGGTGACTGAAATTTGTAACAATTCCCTATCAGAATAAATTACTCTCGGCTGTCTGCATTTTTTAAATTATCTGTTGAAAAACTAGGTAAATTATTATTTCAGAGACTCATGCATCTGGATGGATTACGTTGTTCTGATTAAAAAACAATTTTTCAGTGGAATCTTGTCTGATGGAATAGTTTGAAGTTATGATGATTACAGCGTACACATTATTAACCTACTTTATGACTAAGCCAATCTTACAATGCTTCTTATTTTTATCAACATGTTTAAAAAATGAATTTAAGTTACTTGATGTTTATTCCATCTGATAATACGAAAGGCAGTTATCATATTTAAACTGTACTAAGAAAAAGCTAATAGGTTTTGTCTTCCAGCTGTTCCCGCCCACGATTAATTCACGTTTTAAGTTCGCGTCAAATACGAGGAAAAATACCGTTCACTAAAAACAAAAAATAAAATAAAAACATTATTTCACTTTCTTTATTTGCAGACCATCAAAATTCTTTTGATAATTATTTCAGTATTATTTACAATCGAAAATGTCATTTCCGGTTTCATAAATACGTTTTCGCAGTTATTTGCTGTTGTTTAAGGACTTATGTCTTTCCAAATCAAAGTTGCACATGAAATACGATAAAAAAAATCCTCGAAATGCGTATTTTTTAATGAATAACAAGAGAAAATTGATTTGGCAATGCAAAAATTAATTAATAGTTGAAAAACGAGACCAAAATGTATATTATGAGTTTATTCTATAAAAAATATGAAAATCTATCCTCTCATAATGATTGAGGGAAAAAAATGAATTAATTGAGTCAATTACATGAACCAATTTATCTGAAATAATGTGTCGTATTAAAATAAACAAATAAAATGATCTCATCGATGAATTTATCATCAAGGAAAATAAAAGTTCGTTCCAAGTCATTGTTTTCATTATAAAACTCAATAAATCAATTTCACTCGATCGTCTGTTGGACTGAATGCCAAAAAGAAAGCAAGTTTCAAAAACTATAGTAATTTTTTCCCCTCCTTCCCAGAATGCAAGAGTAAAATGTCAATGTACACTCGAGGCTAAAAACTCATCATTGGTTTCGATTACAAAGTACGTGCCCTGCAAATATTATTGCATAAGATTGCAACCGTAGTAACTGACGGTAAAAGGAAAAAAAAAAACAGAAAGAACCGAGCGTCAAAACGTCAAACGCCCAACGTCAAAACGTGACACAGCAAGTACGTCCGTTCTTTTGACGATACTTGACGATCACACAATGACCGTTGATAATTACGTCCTTCTCCAAATTCCTACAGACAATATGTGCATATAAGAATTATGAGAATACTAATCAAAAATTCTCTTTGAAGTATGTGCTGGACAAGTACTGATAGCAAAAAAGTGCTTTGACCCACTGACCCACGAACTCACATTATTAATCCATCATCTCGTATGTTCATTCAAAGATTTCAAGTTTCCATTATTAGCTCATAGGCATAAGTGGATCTGGATGAAAATATCCTGACACTCGTTTGCGACCAACTTCAGATTCGATTTCCTGCCCAAAGAATTCCTGTAATTCTTCTAATATTGTGATATTTCTCAGAATTTTAATATTTTGAAGACATTCAAGACGAACGTCTCTTTTGGAAGACATTCGAATTTCTTTATCAGTTTCTTGAGTCATTAGAAAAATTCAACTGAAATCTAGAAGCTTTGGAGAAGAGAGAGCGAAAAAATGACAAGCTAATTTCCGTTCCGTTATCATTCGGTTTCAAAAAATGAAAATAATCCGAGTGTGTGAATAATGAAGTACGACTCTGAGTGTAAAAATATATTTTTTATTGCGTTATGATTCGTGGAGGCTTCTGTCAGTTGGGGGTGACACACTCGTACCGCGTGGGATTATTACGCGATGACCTTCAACTTCTCCTTATATTTATACCGCAAATAAATGCGTAAATGGCCACTTTTTTTCTACCCATCATCGAGTGATACGGATATAAAAACGTTTGTGCATGTGTTGTGTCTTCATATGATCGACTGCATGTATACATCGCGATATGTATTCGTTCGTTATTGTTACGAGAGAATTTAATCAATAGCTATGGCTTAACAAGAATTTAATAACGGATCAACCGATTTCAATACGTCCAATACGACCAGTTATCAACGAAACCTTCTCGATTATTCTCGCTCGGTATATGAAAAGAATCTTTGGAAAATGATTCCTACAGAAATAGACTCACAGTGACATCTCGTGGAATTCCAACTTCATTTGATTATACATTCACATTCGATCCCTAAGTTATCGACGATCGGTGTATTAATAATTGACTGTATACATCGCGATAACTCGTTCATGAGTGTTGCTAGAGTATTCAATCAATAGCTATGGCTTAACAAGATTTTGATAACGGATCAACTGATTTCAATACATCCAATACGACGAGTAATCAACAAAACTTTATCGATTATTCTCGCTCAGTATATGAAAAGATTCATTGATAAAGAATTCCTACAGAAACAGACTCACAGTGACATCTCGTGGAATTTCAACTTCATTTGATTTTACATTTACAAACGATGTTCGATCCCCAAGTTATCGACGATCGGTGGTTGGGTTCACGACTCACGATGATAAAACAGTTATCTCTTACAAGTTTTATATATTTTTTAAAAATTAATTTTCAGGGCATTGGGTACAGATTGCTTCCATGCTGCCCCGTCAGGCTGTCTAACTGTTTTACCAGCAGACCTCCTGGCCGACGAATTTAACATAATACATTATTGTACATTTATAGGACAACTTTTGCCGATTACTTCTGATTGAGCATGACATCTGGTGCGAAAGTAACGAACTACAAGCCACTGGCAGTAGATTTTAAATTATTTCAGTTATTGTGATAGATTTTTTCTTTTTCTTCTCAAATATTTATGTGGATGTGACTTGAGATTGAATTCTCAACTATTTCGTGTCATTGTTAACGGACTACGGTACACAACGTGGTCACGTGTGACCCCAGTTTTTGATATTTTTCAGCTGTGTGCGCTCGTAAAAGAAGAATTTCTACTTTCTTCGGTCTACTGGGCCATTTGTTTTTTACTGTTCTACCAATCAGAATTACCTGTCTCTTTATTATAGTTGGACTTTTTGACGAGGTTCTATCGCCATAATCCCAACAGTATATGCAAAGTAACAGCAAAATGATCAAATACAAATTTTCCCAGATAATTTTTTGAAATGTTGCGTGAATCTTCTTGAGCGTCGTATAATAATGTGTGCAAAATTTAAGATTTCACCGTCGGGTAATCGAGATATTCAGTGTTTAAAATCGCAACTTTAACATGAGGTCTTATGGGAAGTTACAAAAATAGACGATAATTTGCAACTAATAACTCGATTCCTAAACGGTCAACGTTCCTCAAATTTTACCCGAGTGTGATCGATAAGAAGATTCAAACAACTTTTCAACAATTCAACTTGGAATTCGTCCAACACGTGACTAACAGCTCGAAACTGCACCAATTTTTTTTTCAGCATTCTTTATACCATTAAAAAATGATATCCCATGAAACATTGAGAACAGGGAAGACATCCAACGTCATAAAAAATGTTGAGTATTATTGTTAGGAAGTTTCATACGCATTTTAAACAATTGAACTTGGAATTCGTCCAACGCATGCCTGACGCGTGAACCCCCTTAACCAAAGTGTCAGTTAAGTGTTTCGTCCAAGAACTTAATCGAATCCACATGAAAAACATCGTTAATTGAAAAGAAAAAAAATGAGATGTGATCGTTTTATGCATTATTCAACCTGCCACCAACGCTGGATGCAACTGCGTTGAACAGGACTTTTTATTAAGCGTAATCATTCTAAAGAAGGTTTGGCGAATGACGTAAATGCGAGATTGGGAAACTCAGGACGATGAGAAAGAGGCAAATACTGGGAGTGTAACAGATTAAGGTATGGGGGAGTATGCTCTCGGTTACATAGGTGGACACGTACACTGGAGAGAACATGAAGATTTGTGTGTATTACAACGCGACGTCAGAACGAGGATGTCGACGATTTGCTGATTACGTGCGTGTAACCGAGACGTGTTTCGACGACAAGTCCAATAAACTCTTCGTAGAGTGTTATTTGGTTGCTCGCACATGTTTGACCCTAATTAAAGGCAACCAACCGGGCGTGGATGTCAACACAAGCTTCCGGAACCTTGAGCTTTTTTCAACAAATTACTTGTACCTTCATGATCAATTAATCCCTTCATTTGTAAGACGTGGGCTGTGTAGAAAAATCAAGATATCTGTCGGAATCAATTTGAACTTGAATTCGCGAGAAAGATTATAATTGAACTGATTTTAATTGAATTAAGGGGGGAAACCATATTAGGAAGTTTATTTTCGGTGATACTTCAAGATTTTTTTTTCCTTGGTAAAATGAATTAGAATTCAATGAAGTTCAGACATCATTTCAATTATATTTCGATGAACTGTAAAGAATTTTTTCAAATATTTTCAATAAAAAATGTAATAGTTAGGCCCTAAAGTCCGCTCACGGTCGTGGTCCAGAGTTCTTCGATGGCGGGACGTGTTGGCCATTCCAATTTTCATCTAACAATGAAAAAGTATTTATTTTACATTGATAACTTACTTTCTAAGAATATGAACAAACTTTTGAGATGATATCATGGTTTGAAGCTGCCTTTATTTGCTTAATTAATGAAAAAATTATTTAAAAAATTGAAGAAAATTTTTCCATAGCCTGCTAAACTTTTAATTTTCATTATTTCCACCTGCATTGCGGTTCATATTCTTACAAAATAAGTTATCAATGTAAAATAAAAACTTTTTAAATATCCGATAAAAATTCTCTATAAAGGCGCAACTCTCTCATTTTTGGTTGAAATTATTTGAAAAAATGACTTGAAGTTCATGGTAATATGATTAAAATGATGTCGAAACTTGATGGAATTCTGATTAATGTTACCCACCTAGAAAAATTCTAAAATATCACCGAAAATGAGCTTCCTCAAGTTGCTTTCCCCCTTAAAAACTGCGTCAGTTTATAATTTTCGGAAATATTCCTGTATTTTCAAAACCATTTCCGAGATGTAGGAATGTTCCCACCACAAAAAAACACAAGTGTGTTTTGACGAACGCGTGTTACTTTTTTGTCATCTTATCAAGAAGCAAAGTAACGGGTAAAGAAAGACTTCGAAATTGCAATTTCTCTCAACTCTATTGTTTCGCTGATTTGTGTCGAAAGGCCCTCGACATAAATTCTCAAATCGTTATTTCTTCTATGAATGTGAATTGTTCAAAAGTCAAAAAAGGAGTCACGATGAAAGGCAGGAAATGACGAAACCCATGATTCAAAATCGCGAACGAGACTTTCTCGTGTCGAACTTAATGTACGAGCGTTCCATTCATTTATCGGTAAGAATGAAATTCCATTGAATAAACGACTGCACTTTGGAAATCGCAAAAGAGCTATTTCATCAAATGGTCAATGGCGATCGTGGCTAACTTACAAAGCACGAGTACGACAAAGACATCGACATACGTGACAACTTTTGTGAAGGTTGAAAACAAGGAAGGAGGGCTTCGCTGCTTTTAGTTCACAGTAGAATGACCCACCGGGATGTCTGTTCAGTTTAGTCGAACAATTTAAGCACCGACATCCGGCAATGTATCGTAAAACACAGACTTTGAAGAGCTGTCATCTAATCGCAACCCTAAAATAACTCATGATCAATTCTTGTTCCTGATAAGCCGGATGTTGATTGACGAAAACACATGGGGTCAACGATGACGTCAAAAATTCCGATCTCGTATTCAGCAAATTCTTTTGCGATCAATTTCGACTGATAATCAAATCAAACATTGATTTCAATCGATTTAGATAAATCGTTATATATTAATCGAGATAATAGTTAATATCGTGGCAAAATAATCAAAAAAGATGAGAAAAAAAGATTTCGAAACGCTTTTAGACCGAGTTTAAAGTATAAATGAAACGTGTTGTTAGTGGATTTACATTACAACATGTCTTATTAACGTGGAAAGATATAAAAAACGATGGTTTTGCTAAACCATCAACTGACAAATGCAAATTTCCATGATGACAGAATGTCACTAGGATTTTTCAAAGAATTATCTGTATTTTTTAACCGATTTTAAAGCACCACGTCTCATTTTGCTCCTCGACTGATCCTCTTCGAATCCACCGCGTAGATTCTGTTTAAAACTCAATTGTTTCACTGTTGCAGTCAATTGTTTATTAGGCGAAAAAACTTTTTCATGAATAATTTCTGAACGAATGAACTTGAAAACAAATGTACGTGGCGGGTTCGTAGAGGATGAGCAAAGGAACAAAATGAGACCAGGTGCATTAAAATCGGTTGAAAAATACAGCTTATTCTTTGAAAAATTCCAGTGAAAATGTGTCATCATGGAAATGTACATTTATCAGTTGATGGTTTTGCAAAACTACCATTTTCAATATTTTTCCACGTTAATAAGACACGCTGTAAAATAAATTCACTAAAAATACGTTTAATTGGTACGTTAAACTCGATCTAAAAGCGTTTTTAAAATTTACCACTCATTCGACTAGTATCCAGTACAGTATTTACCTGAAAAAGTCTTAAAATCGCTCCAATAAATTGCAGCGTGACGTACAGAGTGTAAAGAAGCTGAAAAATGAAAGACAAAATGAGGAAACTAAGACTGTTGAAAAGTCTGAGTCTCTCATCCGTCAATTTATAATCGTACATCGTTTTAACGCTACTTTTATGTAGTAAAACCGCGATAGGTAGTTGTTATATCGTATATGATAATCATGGTTAATGTCTCAAGAGCTCTTGAGGCGTTCGAGTGTTTCTTGATGGGAGCTCGATAGCATTTTTGCAACACGATATTAACCCTGGTGTAACTCGATTTATCATCGTCTCATAGCTCTCTTATTAAGATTGCTTCTCAAAGATATATACGTGTACGTTTCTCTCTCTCTCTCTCCCTCTCTCTCTTTCTCGTCGCTAATTGTTTAATGAATCCGAGTGACTTGTAACTAAACGTTATTTGTACACAACAAAAACACATGTAACCATGTATTCTCGAATATACATGCACATATGAGTGAGATGTATAAGCATTGAAATGGATGGAATTCGTTTAACACCGACGACAATTAATCGAGACCAATGAAATCGCAGCTCCTCGCCACACTTTCGTACTAGGCACTTTTTATTCGTACGTTATATTTATACCCTTTTAGTAAGCGACACTCGACGATGAAGCAATTTAATATACTCCCCTGGCATGATTGTATTTATTATGCCCATGAGTAGGATAGGGAGAAATTGAAGAGTGAGCACGAGCTCGTGTTAATGAAATTGCATCTTCCTCTTTATTTCTTTCGCTCTCTTTCTCTCTCTCTCTCTCTCTTTCTCTTTTTGTTATCTTTCTGGAGATCAATTAAAGTGCTACCAATTAAATCATGTGTTACACGAGGCAATAAAGTCATCGAGCAGAATCCTCGACAGTCATTTTGATCTATATATTCTGTAACGGGACGGCCTTATACCCTGGCCGGATTTCTGGTGTGGCAGAAATCCGCCAGAGGGCTACGGGTGGAACGCTGTCGCAAACGCGACGTATCCCCCGTACGCCTATAAGGTCCCGACCGTTCCCAATTTCCTTCTCCTATCCTTACCAAAAATGAATAAATCATAAAGAATACGGAGCAATTGTACGGCATATGTCGTACGTCTATCGTACTTTTAAAAGTACAGTGTCGCAAATGCGTCACGATAGACACGCTTGAGCACAGTCGCTCACGTTTTTGTCCGTCCTATCACTGGATGAGAGTATTCACTCTTGAATGTCGAGTTCGAGTTATCTCCTCGGATCGCAAGGTGAGGAAATCGGAAGGTGATTCCCACTCCAGGCAAGACCCGCCGGTCAGTGCACGAACCTGCACAGTAACCTCTCCTACGTGAGAGAAGAGGATCTCAAAAATCCTAAGTCTCGATATTTGGATTCGGGGGGGTCCAAATATCGAAACGTTTCAATTCATATAAATACAATATATATGATACAAGCTACGTTCAAAATCATTAAGTGTGATTTATGGAATAGACACTTTTTCCCGTTTACATGACTCCGTGTATATGAATATTTTTGTTCATGCATTCTCAGCCGTTTCGTACAACATCAATCATCCAGTTTGAAACCTTTTTTTTCCTTATTTTCACATCTTCTCGATCACTACGTTTTATATTATGCTCATTATTATTACAATACCAATTACAATACCAATATTTTCGTAAACTCATATGTAAACTTTAAATGTTGTTATATTTTTCTCGTGGAACCTGCATGAATATTTTCTGTCATGTTTTGATCCATGAAAATACTCTCTTTATTGTTTTCGATTTTGGTAGATATGTCGAATCAGGGCTGCACGTATTACTGTAATATCTGTATCAATTATTATTGTGAGTTAATTTTTTTTTTTTATGACGTTAGAGGTCTCCTTCCTCCTCAATGTTATGTGGGATATCATTTTTTTATGATAAAAACGAATGCTAAAAAAAAAATTGGAGCAGTTTTGGGCTGCAGCCCTGATTCTGCAATTCACTTGGATTTCTTTTAAAATTGATACGAAATTATTTTTCCAAGACAATTCTAATAAAATTATTATCCTAATAATGATTTGAAGTATCATTTCAGACAATTTTGATTTTGAAGTTAAAATGCTCGGTTTGAAAATAACTCGTAAAACTTTAATAAAACAATGATTCGTTCAAGACATTATCATTATTCGTATTTTTTAAACAAACACGTTACACATGAACGATGTTCTAAGAAAATGGATAGTGCAAATGTATTCAAGGGTTCAGAATATTGTGTATCGATGATTGTGTACATTTGAGACAGTAGTTTGGCCAAGATCTTTTCATGAAGCCTTTTTTAGAATTTTGAAGAAACGTCCAAGCCAGTATTCATAAAATTATGAGTTCAATTCCAAAAAGTTTATCGTCTCGTGTTCTCGCAATAAGATATCAAATCTTACATTTTTAGATTATTTCGCGAAAAATATCCAAATTTTTAAAAATTACCCATACAGAACTTGCAACGAGACTATAGCAAGACTACGAGACCTTAACGAGGTTCTATCGCCATAATCATAATACAAAGTAACGGCAAAATGATCAAATACAATTTTTCCAAGATAATTTTTCGAAATTTTGCGTGAAACTTCTTGCGTGTCGTATTATAGCGTGCAAAAAAGTTTGACAAGGTTTTACCGTCTGGTAATCGAGATATTCAGTGTTTAGAATCGCAACTTTAACATGAGGTCTTATGGAAAGTTACGAAAAAAGACGATATTTTACAACTAATAACTCGATTTCCAAACGGTCAAATTTCCTCAAATTTTACCCACAGTTGAGTACGACTGTTAAAAAGATTCCTACGAATTTTAAACAATTAAACTTGGAATTTATCGAAAGCTGGAAATATTCAAAAAATGCGTATTTCACATTAAAAATGATTAAAGAGAGCAATTACAAAATTCTGGTAGCAATAAATCTCGTCACGATTGACACTGTGTTGTCAAAGTGACGCTCTATGATTGATAATTTTTCCCTCAGTACAACTGTACTCCTGACATGAGAATGTAATAAAAAAAATGTTGATAAAAAAAGCAAACTATTAGTGCCATTATATCGGAGGAGTGGATTTGTTATGTGTATGTTGCCGGAGAGTTAGTTTTTATTACAAAAAGTTGCACTATATTCTTGAAGAGTGAAGGGACGAGAATTAAACAAAAAAAAGTGAGTGAAATCTTTAGTATCTGTGTCGAGTGTTGTTTTACAACTAAGTCACGCACCAACCCAAGCGTGACTACATAAATATATATATTCTATATGAATATACACGAATATATCGAGTGTGATCAAATACAAAATCGACAATCACGTTGATTTTCGTTGTATATTATTTGTTTGTATAGGTTCAATAAATGATTTGCCATTACGTGTCAAACATGACAATTTGTTCTTAATTGTACATGTGTAAACTGACAACGATCCACTTTTATCGAACCTGGTCACATTATATTTATTTATATACGTATATAATATATAAATGGACAGAACATAGAAAATCCTTCAATAACTCAAGATCACGCGTTCATTCATCGAAACTTGTAAATGGTGCGTGAATGAATAAAAAAAATTAAAAAAATTGTTGCGTATATTTTCCGGACTAAACTGTACGTGACATTGATTTGTTCCCGTTAAATGATGTATTGAATAATTTCTACAATAGTATCGAAATCCTCAGTATTAAATTAGGGAAGTACACGGAAAAAAATGATCTTCAAAAATTGCTGAAATTCTGATCGGTAGTGCGTCCCGGAGGGCGGACAACATCAATATTTCATCCAATTGAAAATAAAAGTAGTAAATTATTTTATTACAACCTACTAATATCATAAGTGACTTTGTCTGTTTTTCACCCTGAGACATTCTGGTCTGTTTGTGAAAAAATTGCAGTGCAAACTGTAAAAAATGAAGAAATAAGAGTGAGTTTCGCAGTACGTTTTCGAAATTTTACCGGCGAAACGGCAATTCCCCATTTGTATCGACAATAACGTTCTCAGAAGGTCGTACATAATATTTATTCATTCGATTTACAATCTTTTATGTACCATTTTTTACTATTTTGAAAATTGGTGAAAACTGTTGCGGGCAATTAATTTTCCTATGTGATCTGAATATTGTGCTTAGGGCATTGTACATTTTACACTTAATGCACAGTGAGATTCTCCGTTTTTATCTGTAATTTCTGCTATATCTAGTTTTTTGCTGTTGACATTGATCTTTTCGCAGTTGAAACCATCATTTATATTAATTCATTTGAATTTCAGTCATTTTTAAATATCGACCACGAATTTTTACAGATCATTTTAATCCGTGTAAAAAAAAGTGAATTATCTTTCAAACCTTTTAAGACAAATTGATTCAAATAATCTTCAGTAAGCAATAATGTATAGTCCTAAATTATTTGGTAACCTATAAGAAATTTGTGTTCATTGGATTCATTGTTCAAAATAAATTGAAATAAATGTTATTTTCTGTTGGACCAGTAAGATTATTGAACCGAAAACAATTCTATTTTATTGTGGGATTTCTCTGCTGGACTCTTTTTCAAATTTGGTTCGAACCCTTATAGTCAATGGTTTTTTGTTAATATCACAGGAGATGAGGATCGGAGTTTGGAGAAAATTTCCAGGCACGAAAATCTTTCGTGCTACTCTTTCATTATATGCCATAAATGTATTTGGGCATGCGACGCGGTGGAAGTTGCTTGGAAATGTTTCGTCTCTACGGACGAATTACTGCAGGACCGTGTGGTCAAGCGTATCATGCATTATTCATCGATACACTATTCCGGAACACAGACACATTTAAACTCACACGCAAATTGTGGCCATCATGCATCGCACGGGCTACCAGGTGGAAAAAGACAGGGATTCCACGAGTCAGCATTCATGGTCATAGCAACAACATTACACGGAGATAATATTCGTGGAAGCCGCAGTTGAAGAAGAGAGAGTGTGTGTGAGAGAGAGAGAGAGAGAGAGAGAGAGAGAGAGAGAGAGAGAGAAGGTCGGAAAGTCTATTGCAACGCTGGAGGTCGGTTAAAGTTCCGGTCCTATAAAATTTTCTCATCGATCTCGAAACCTTCCACCTGTTAATTATTTGATTCGTGCGAAGGTCAAGGAAGCATTTTCTTCCAAAAAAATTAGTAGTTGAAATGCATGATGTCAAACATTTGCATGAGGAATATCATTTTTCGTTGAAATGTATATTTGTATTCCAAATTTTCGTAATTTTATTGTAAAATTTTATTATTGTTTTTCCCATTTGCGGCTGACAACGTGACATTTTTTAATTATTGCTTTATCATTTTTTTATTTTAAATCGTTGCATCGATTGCTCCCTTTCCTACCGCTGGGGTCAACAGGAAATTTGTTGATCACATGATAATTATAATTACAAAATTTTATCGATAATAAATTGGTTCGATATCTTTTCAATTAACTTTTTCGCGATTACATACCTTTGACAGCAAGATTTTATTTCATTCTTTATCACATTTGGGTTTTTGACGATTTTGTATATTTTTTTAACAACATTTAATGATTATTTGTCGATGTAAAATCATTGCTGATGATTTTTTAAAATTGTAAATCAATCTGATTGATTTTCCCAAAATAACTCGCTCCCGTTTTTATTTTGATCCTTCTCCGTCGAATTTCATCTGCAGTGTCTTGCGAATTCTTTTTTATCACATATCAAGAAAAAAATCGTCATTTCCCATGACACTTATTGAAGGATATCACACATTGGAAGTGGCATGTAATTCGGTTGAAGAGAGAAAAAGAATTGTCACGACAATAACACGGTACAAGGGCCTAACCAATTGCGTAGTGAAAACATCCGGTGATTTGCAATAATTGAGGCCGATTTGTGTACAGCATTCTAAGCACGTAAGGACGCGACTCAATGGTAAAATATGTCATCAAGGATTTTCGTTCGCTTCTTTCGTGATTTTACGAAGCCTTTAGTTTCGTTTAATCCTGACAATCCCGAATCCTTTAGTTTCGTTAAATCCTGACAATCCCGAAGCCTTTAGTTTCGTTAAATCCTGACAATCCTAGAGCCTTTGCCTCAGTAAAATATGTCGTTGAAAGTAATTTTTAATTCGATCAATATTTGATTTTACTCGTAGATCGACATTTGGATCGTTTTGGTATAAAAGAGAAATAAACGGTTTGTGAATGAAAGAAAAATTACGTTTGACGTATTGCACGAAATCCTTTAGTCACTCATTTAAACTTCAAACCGTTCTTTCAGGTTTCTTATGCATCGAGATTTCTCGAATATTCTCGAATTCGAATGAAATTTCTATTTAGATAGTATCGATGAATTTATTGGACCAGCCGATTTTTTAAACTGGAGGTTAATGACCCTGTATCGTGGAATTATTAAAATAGTCACGGTGTCAGTGACTTTCCATTTCTCAAACGTAACATGTAAATACTGTCGACGTGACACGTTCCAACATAGACCTGTTTTAACGCCGAGAATTTTCAAACTTTCAAAATCGAACGAAAAAAAAAGATTCGTCCATTTTGTTATTTACGACTATGGGTAGAATTCCATTTTTCCATTCTTCAGCTCGAAGGATCTGATCCACGCTAACAAAAGTGATGAAAAAACAATCGTATGACTCCAATCATTGTTATTGTATCGTTCATTCGCAAAAAAAGGTTTCCGGTTCGCGAAGTTTCTCCACTTTTTCCTTTCAGTTGCCTCTCGTAGGCTCTTAGTAGGCAATAAAAAATGTCATTTCCGGTCGCTTAGGAGGTCGAGCCTGCAAAATAGTGCAACGCTAAAAAAAAGTTGAGTTTTTTGTAGCCTGTTGTTTATTTTCGTCAAAAGAAAATGATTTGATTGTTGTTGAATTATTGCTAGCAACGAAATTATGAGAATCGAATAAAATTTCGTCATAGTTTGCTGATTTTTTCACCTTCAATCCGATGAGCGACCTGTCAGTATTTTGCAGAATGGACTTCCGACCTTGAGTTGCGGTCGTTAAAACGGTCATGCCTTTTGTATTTATTTGTACGATCAGGTGTATCGAAGCATGAACCAATGGTCGAGGTTAATTGCAACTGTTTCTATATCGCTCTCGTTTTTTTTTCTGCTAATTAATTAAATTAAGTCGTAAATATAATTTGAAAATTTACAATGATTTTTCGTCGGGTAATTATGTACAATAAATGAATGAAAAAAAATTCTGTATTAATGCTAATTCGATACGATGAAAAATATTTCCTGTACTTTGATTTAACGAGAATGAGTCGAAACATTGAACTGGAACGGTTTTTGTTAGAATAATCATAATCATTTAGAATAGTGTTCAAAATATAGCAATTAATCAACATTTTCATGATTTTTCGTCATTTTTAATAAGCAATAACCTTGTTCAGGTTTTTCCAATATTCAAATTTATTATTTAATCGAAATAATTGTAATTCATCAAAATAAATCGTTGACTTTCATCCATTATTTCTAACAATTGCAAAATGTTTTGATTCAAAAATTTTTGAACATGCAGTTTTAATTGCAAATGCTGACCAGGTTTGATTATTTTTATCGTTCAAACAATTTCGCTACGAACAACGAACGCAATGACGCATCGTTCGAACGACGTGAACGACGAGGCCACGACTTTTTCGTCTCGCTTTCACCTTTCTTCCCCGGAACTACAAATCTACTGCTTGCTGAGAAGTCATTCAGGTGGAACGCGATATCAGCATCTTTTTAATCGCGAATCATAGCGGATTTATCCCCGGGTGAAAATAAACGAGAGAAATTCGCTCGGTTATCAGTCTCGATAAACCTTTCAACACGTGATTCGTAAGCGACTGGGACTTTTTTCTATTGACACAGGATTATAGCGAATTAACTGGAAAATCAATTGGAAAAAAAAAAAAAAAATCATTTTATCAACGGTAACGTGTTTAGAGGGTTTATGGCAAAACACTACAAATTATCACACTATCTAATAATTTGTAGTGTTGATAATTTCATACTTTCAAAGTAAAATGAAATCACTGCTAACTGGAATTGCAAAATCTTTTGAAACTTTTCCCAATTGAAAAAAAAACCAAATTTTTTCTTCTAATTCGTCGTTATCTTTTTGCGGAAATAAAATTCTTCAAAAACAACTATAAATTAATCACTTTGCTGTAACTATCCATAGAATTTGTTGCAATACAATTAAAGTTAATAAAATAGTATTTGACCTACAATTAAAGTCGATCGAAGCTGATTCCAATACATTCCAATCACATGGAACCCAGAAAATAAGGTTCCATGGCGTTTGATCACACGACAAAATAACAACGATCAAATAACACCGACAAAATATCACACGAAAAAAAAAAATCAACATCTAATTATTTTCAGTTGATTCATTGCGATATTTTATCCAGCCGTCGGGGTAACATCGCCGCAAAATAACACGGAGCCACAAAATAATACAACGATAACATTTATATACGAAATAGTCGAACAAACCTAAACAAATGGAAGGACGCAGACATAACCCTCATGCAAACCAACATCCATAAAAAAAAATAAAAACAAATAATATGATTGGATCTGGAATGATTTGAAATGATATTTTGACGGTGATATTATATCGTGATACCGAAAATAATTAACGAAATGCTGTCAATATACATAAATGGATTTTGCAAAAATTGACCGCCGTCGTCATTATCGAAGCCATAATTTTTATCTCAAGAATGCAAAAAATGTTGTATCTCTTCATAGGTTTTGATAATTTGTTTTCTTTTGTAGTTTGAAAACTCGTACCTGACCATAGCTAATAAATAATTTGTCACTTCCCGAAGAGCCTTAATTCTCGAGAGTAATTTTAACGACACGTCAAAATGTTTTGTTAAGTTTTATCTATTTCTTTAGCGTGATTATTTTTTCTTCACGATGAAGATTTACGTATTCGCGGCTTATTATCGTTGCTCGAACTAATTAAACGCGTCACAAAAAGCGTTGAAAAAAAATCTTGTCAAGGATTATGCGTGGCTAAGTAATGACAATATTTCAAGAGCGAGCATCAACTGCCGACATGCATAATCTGAGAAAAACGTTCGGAAGAATACGAAGAAACCTTTAGAAAATTTACGACTTCCGCATAAACAGCTGACGAACATTTTCTCGCGTTTTATGAGAATTGAAAAGATCGATGGTCGACCGATCAACTTGTTTGTAAAAATAACCTGGTGCAGCATCAAAACCGGATTTTGTTTTAAAAAAAGCCAACTATTTTGTTGCATACGGTCAACAAACTGTTATTGGATAATCCCAAGATTTTTTTTTTCCTATCATCATACCATTGGTTGAGCCGTGCCGTCAAGATTGTTAATGGAAATTGATCGAGAAGCCAATTGATTGGAGAAAAAAAAATCTTCGTTCACTAGTGATAAATAATGTTAAAAATGAAAACGTATTTGATCATGAAAAATTCCGGAACGTCATGTTTCGAACCCATTTAATAATTCTTTAGAGTAAAAAATATTGTAAAATTATCTTTCGATATTATTTGCTTATCCTTATCACAAGTGAGAAATCTTTGCGCCCTTTGTTTCGAATGTGTAATAATAAAGATTTAATCTGAACTATTCACTTTTTACGACTATCCGTATAATTAATATTTCTCGCAATAGTATTTCATAATTTACAATGTCCTTTCGATTATATTCTCACATATTGAAACAGCTTCGATAAAAAAGGTTCACGACTGCCTTAGACTTTTAATCAATTGTCAATCTCTAAATAATTTAAATGAAAAAATGTGCTGATTAGTCATCACATTTTGTTATTACGTGATAATTGAATTCTTCGACAGAGATTATTGTCGTGCGATAAATGCTCGATACTTCATTTAATATTAAAATACTAAATACGATCATTGAAAAAATCCATATAAAATCTTTGGTAAGAACTTGTCAATTTAAACGATAGAACACGATACAATTTACTGCAATAGAAAAAAAAAAACTAGTAACAACGAATGGCAGTAGAATTATTAAGTATGACAAATCGATCTGTTAACAGCATTTTTTTTGTTCTTTTTGCCTTTCACCTTTATTTGCGAATTCATTAAATCGAAGCAAAAGCTGACAAATATAATTACAAGCCCAATAATTAATTGATTCGATTTCGTAAACTCGAGCAATCAATGATCAATCATAAAGACACTTTTGTTAATAAACAGTAAACGTATAATAATATTGAACAATGTAATGAAAATATTTACTTTCAAGTAAAGCTAAACAAACGTCTGCTATCGACCTTCGTAACTAAGAGTTTGATTATCGACGAGGTCTCGATAAATGAAATTCTCGGTAGTGTGCACCATGTCATTAAATTTCAGTACGTAACGAGCTGTACGTCAACAAGGTGATGTTCACGGTCTCACGTGCGTTTATATTTCTTCCTAACCCGAGTTTCCGTTTGTCGTACGATTTTTCTATTTGATACATTGGTCAATTAACATTTCGAGCTCTAGGACATACGGGTATCGTGATTGAGGAGCTCGACAATTTGTTTGGTATGAGAGAGTGGTGCGGCGACAAAACCGTGTTACAAGGCAGTTATACCATCGCGAGATGTACCGCAACAACGTAGATCGTGTGAGACATTGGCATTGATCGATTAGAACGAGCCACGAGACTGCATCCGGTGTGGCCTAGATCGTGCTCCATTTTTACTACTTTTATCGCCACCAACTATCGTGGACCAATAAAACAATATGATTCAAAGAGAGATAGAGAGAGGGGCAGAGAGAGAGAGAGAGAAAGAGAAAAAGAGAGAATTAAAAACCGAGACTATTTGATAAACGTCTTGATTTTAATTTTTTTTTTAATTCAATAAAACTATGAAACTCTATAAATAGGATCGCTCCACTATGACCAGAGATTTAAATGACATCGATGGTTCACAGATAACATTTGTAGTCGTATGGAATATTTGTAATCGTTCGGAATATTACCTCAGCCTTATCGTTCTCGTGCACGTCTTTGTATACAGAGAAAATGAGAAAAAATGTTAATTAATTGATGCATTTAAATAAAAGTCGGAGTATAGGCAAACTAGATGACCTTCGGTCGCGTTAACACGTTCATATGTTCCTGACCAATAAAGAGCGGCAGTAAAGTCGATCATCGGCGATTCTATTAATACTATATGCTGTATAGTTACGGAGATGATTAAAGATGACAAAACATTGTTCCTATCAACAAACGAATTCTTGTTTTTGAACCTCCAGAAATATTTATTTGATATAAATTTATACTTTGAATTGTTGACTTGGAAAATCGTATCAATACTCAACGGATATTGAGTTGAATCTTTTAAAAATTATATTTTTAATTGCAAAATGAATTTGCAAAACAATTCGAACTCCAAAAATTTTCTCCTCAGAATCTTGAAGGCTTAAGGGTGGAAACCACACGAAGAAGATAATTTTCGCCGATATTTCACAATTTTTTTGGGTAGCCAAAATTGATTAGAATTCAATCGAGTTCCGACATTGTTTTAATCATATTTCGATTAACTTTAATGAATTTTTGAAAATATTTTCAACCAAAAATGAAAGAGTTACGCCTGAAGTCTGCCGACGGTCGTAATCTAGAGTTTTTCGATTGCGGGACGTATAGCCATTCCAATTTTTGCCTGATATTGAAAAAGTTTTTATTTTACATTGATAATTTATTTTGTAACAATATGAACTTCAATGCAGGTGGAAACAATGAAGATTAAAAGTTTAGCAGGCTCTGGATTTTTTTTTTCAATTTCCGCAATAATTTTTCATCAACTAAGCAAATACAGGCACCTCAAAATCATGATTTCATTTTTAGTTCATCGAAATATGATTGAAACGATGTCGGAACTCTATTGAATTCTAATCAATTTGACCAATGGAAAAAAAAATCTTGAAGTATCAGCGAAAATAAGCTTCCTAATGTGGTTTCCCCCTTAAAACTAACTCCCATAGATTTAATTTTCACGTCCAAGTTTAACAGGTTAACGTGCACAAAGTTTTCGAACGAGTGTCAAGGTTCAGAGACTACCTTGAATCATGAAATTCACCTCCTCCAGACTCATAGTTGTTTCCTACGTGTTTATTTTTCTAAAAAATATTATTTCTTGAGCCTTGCGTATTTGCAGCACTTATCATAATAATTGAGCATCGTCAGCACACGTGCGAGGGTCGAGGTGAACGCGCTCTCGAACCAACGTGGAATTACAAATTCAGGCGCGTATACGTTGTTCATCACGTTCGGAGGATCAGGCGTGTCGTGTCAATAAAAATTTGAAAGTTTTGTTGTCATTCAATTTCAATTATTAATTACCTGACGAACGTTCGGGAAAGCAACGAGAACATTCAATTATGATTGTCTTTAAAAAAATATAATTACCATTACTCCTAGGCTTCAAATTAGTATTAATTTTAGTGATTTTTTAAATTTCGTTCTCTAAATTTTCACGTATTGCTGCACTCGAATTTTATTTTTTGGTAAAAAAAAAATTCAAAAAATTGATAATTACGCTGTTATGAAATCGAAAATAACGGAATATTACAGTACGAGACAGGATGCGAAACATCGAGAAAAATAAAGCTGAAAGAATTTAGTCTCTAAGAAATACAAATATTCGCATTTATTTAATCCATGACAAATGAAACCTGTTCTCAGCGACCGTGACGTTCGATCCTTAGTTTGCCATGTGTCCAATGCTCTACATATTCTTGTCACACAGTTCGAAAAACACAAGACAGTTCGATAACAAAAGTTATTTAACACGACTGTAAACTGGTGGCAGAAAAAAAAACGTAAATGTGAGAATCTGGTAGGAATTATAGATTTTTTAAAAGTCCTCTTATTCCCTTGAATTTTCTCGGCAGATATCATGACATTTTTTTTCCAACACCTCGCTTATAAATATTTATGGGGCAATCCTCAGTGGCGGATATTATCGAATGTATTCACGAGACTGTTATATGGATGTAGGAATTTTTCCAGTCAGATTAAATTCCTTTATTGATCGATCGGAGCGATCTTGTTGATTCGCTGTCTGCATACGATGTTCAGAGACAATCGAGTCAATGAAAACTTTAAATAACACTACGCAATTTTTGCTGTAATCGTTTTTTCAATAAATTTGTACTTTACGAGTGCCAGTTCCATTGAATTTCTTCGATAAAAATCTCACTATCACAGCGTAATAATGACAAAAATTTCTAACGATTTCTTCGAAGAATTCCAAATACTGAAGAATGATTAAAAAACAATTAGTTCATAATTTCAATTTGTTGGGACAAATGTGTCATTTACCGGGTCAATTTTATTTTTAAACCACATTAAGGCACACCTCTCGTTGCTTTGGATTTTAAAAAATAATATAAAATATCAAGTGTCGGTACTTAATCTTCTGAAATATTGAGATCAGCATAGATAAGCTTTCGAGTGGATCCCGGAGTTCAAGATACTCGAGTGACGTACGATAAGATCGCTTCAGATTTGATCTTTTTCTCATCTCCATTTATCGTTGATGGGTTTAAAAATTTGTAGGAAAAAATGTATCCGTTGAAAAAAGGAGTCCTATGGTATTTTCTCTCTTTTTTTTTAAATAAACAATGTCAGCGATTTTTTGGTCGTCTCTGCAGAATTATTTTAGCAATAATGTCGAGTGTCCAGCTCGAAATTTAAACGGGACTCTGTCAAGTCTCTTCCCACGTGTACAATGCTAAATGTTGCGTTGTTATTAAGCAGAATTGAAAGATAGAAAAAAAAGAAAGGTATTTTTGCCGACCAGTTCCCAGTATGATACGAAAAAAGAAACTCGTTATTTCGTAGAAAGAAATTGCAAAGTGTACCGCACACCCAATATTGTGCGTTGAATTCTTGACGAGGTTGACACGTGGCCTTCGAGTTTATTTACAAAGATAGGGAAGTTTCCATTCGACTCAATATTTATATTATTTTTAATTGTTACACTTTATTCGTTTTGTTCATAGTTCAATTAGACAACAAAAATTAGGGCTGCAAACGACGATTTATTTTAAATTTTGGAGCCAAGGTGAAACTCATTAATCGAAAGTATCGACAATATTTTTTTTTACAGTTTTTTCAATTAATAAACAACAAACACCAAAGTTTCAATAAAATATCCAAGATCGTCCGTTCTATATGGTCCCGTGGACATTTATTGAAGCGACAAAAAATATGAAGTCATTATTTGTTAATTGTCCAAAAATCACGCTACGTAGTCAGTTTTTATTGACAGTTTTTTCACAAACTGAATGAACTCAAAAAAATTGAACAAAGTACTTTCAACAATTTACGAACAGTAATTTTTGTTGAAAAAAATTGAACAATTAATATTGAATTATCAAATTTCGAGTTTAGGTTTTGTAATCAGCGAACTTAAAAAAGTATCGAGTGACAAATCTCGAGTCAATTGCACGCGAGAAAAAAATTATAGTTCAAGGGGGTAGAGGGGACAAAATTTCAAGGACTCTGGTGTAAAATTCTGGGTTATTTCGAAATAATTCAAAAAAATCGTGATGTCCTAAATTTACAGACCCACTGTGACGTTCGATGTTTCATAAATGCCTGATGGATTACATGGCAAGAAAGTGGGAAGATTGAAAAAATATTTTTTGTGATTTTTTCCTTATTGGGGGTTTAACTGTATTAATACCAGTTTTTTTCGAGCTGGAGACATTTGTCTGATCGAATTAAATCCGACGAACATCAATTTTTTCTGTCTCGTTTATCTCAACACAACAATCTTTCAATGTTGCTGATATGAGTCTCAGATGTAAATATGTTCGTGAATATATTCGATCGACTGATATTTAATATTAGTTTAAACTTGGAAAAAAAACATATTGAGCTGACAGGTTTGAATGTATGAGCGTGGGCAAATGACGATTCGTCATTTAGGCAGAGGCAGTATATTCAGAGGAGACCGGGGTAAAATGGAACACCTCAGAAAATATTATATATTTCTTAGAAGTTTAAAAAGCTTTGTCTGTTTCTTAGCTCTTACAACTAAGGAATTTACTTGGAAAAAGGACTATTAAAAAATAAAGAATAAAATTTGGGCCAAAATGGGGTACTTTAAAAAAACAAAACAAAAATTTTTTACATCATTTTAATGTTTATATAAAACAGTGACCACTGTGCTAAATAAATGTTTCAAAACGGTTCATATTCATGTTAAAACAGAAAACGTTGACGTTGGGGATAGTCTGGTAACGTGATGGTTCAAAACGAGAGGACACAATTAAAAAAGCATAGACGTTTTTTGGTATGTTTTCCGGGCACATACAAATCGTTTGTAATTTAATATTCATTACGAATTGCGTGGATGCTTGGAAAGGAAACATGTGATTGTGTCTTTTGACGACGATTTTGCGAGAGTTAGTGGTAGAAGTACTAATTTGTTGCAAAAAGTTAGTATTTCATTTTATTCGTTCATTTTCTTATCACACATAAAATTAGTTCCTATCAAAAGCCAGGTGGAACGAAAAATGGGTTGAAGATATAATTCAACACTTCACTTTCAATCGAATTTAAATGCAAAATTTTCTTTCTCCATGTTGAAAAAATTATAAAATTTTGAAAAAGAAGGTTCGAAATTTCATTTTTGTTCTCAAAATGAAATCAAAAAGGAGTAAAGAAAAATTCATTGTTTTGGCAATCTGCCCCGAGGTTTGAGGTTAACTCGATTGAGGTTTGGCCCGTTTTGCCTCGGTCTCCCCTACATATTTTTATGCAAACATTTAAGTGGGAAGATTCTGGTGTCAATTAACTAGAGTCTCTTACTCGTTCTTGAATCTTCGCCGAAATGTTTTTTGGTACATGTCAAAAATGAAAATAAATAAAAATTATAAACTACTTCTGCGCAAATTTAAATGAATAAAGAAAAAAACGAATCCATTTTTTCGTTCGGCTAACATTTTTTACTGCTTTATTTAAAGCAAAGGATTGAAAAAAAAAACACGACACTTTACTGGGACATTTAAGTTATTTTTTCGGAATACGATGTCCATAATCTCCACGATTTCTTTTTGTAATTATTATTTTTCATAATTTGGTGAAGAGCTTATTCACCATTATTTTCATTATTTTATAACATAAACAATGTCTCGTTGAAGCTCAAGAATCAAACGTAACTGATTTGTTATTTCGAGCTAAAAGTCTCCACAATTTAAAAATCGCATTCTTGAGGAGCTCAGAATGGATCAAACAAGTGTGCATCGTTTATATATTTAGAAATTTAATCTATCAATACTGATCTCAAGTCGAAATGATGGTTCAACTGTTTTTCAATCTGATCGCGCTGTACCTGAAACTACATTTGTGATACCAATCGAAATATATTCTTCTTCATGTCTCAAATCATTCGACCAAACTAAATAAAAGTATATTAATAATGAACAAAAAAACGATCGATCGGCAATCATAAGTGGTACAACTTGTGGTACCAGTTTTTTATTTTCATTTTTTATTTTATTTAATATTTATATTTGACTACGTTCTGCGTAAGGCGTGGATTGGCTAACACTGATTGTTATTTTGTACACGATCCATAATCCCATGTCGGGAATCCCCACACGGATATATATTTATACAGATATATATATATATATATATCATTAATCTTGAATGGAAATTCTTACGACGCATTAAACGAGTTTTTTTTTGCCACACAACACCATCGGTTCATCGAATAACAATAAAAATGTCAAATCACCGAATTAATGCCTCCGAAAATGTATCCCTATGTTTTGGAACGTGTCCAGGTTGCTGGAAAAGTGATTAATTGATTGCTTCCACGCTTTTCATTGAATAGACCATTTTGAACAATAAATATAATATTATTTTTCGTCATGGTTTTTTTTAGTGAAATTCTCAAAGTTTATTATCACTTAGTTAATATTATTCACTGTTATTACGTGGAGTAACACTTGCTAATATTTTTTACAAACTTGCCAACCAAGAATATCGAGCAGACGGTTTATATTTATCATTACGGATTATGAGTAGTGGAAAATGAACGCGGAACCCCTTTCGATTGTACGTGGTAAAAAACCACTCATCAAGGTTCCATTAATCAGAGGTAAACAAAAAAAATGTTCTATCTAAGATATCAATAGAAACGTGAAAACAACGCTCTCGTGCGGATTCTTGCCATTCTGCGAGTTCATTTTCTACGAATGATTGAATGTTCGATCGCTCTTGTGAACGTGCAATTAATCGTTTTGCTACCATCAGTGAAATTAGATTTATACGTATGTTGTTTCCTGTTGGGAATAATTCATTGATTTTCTCGATTTTTATCAAACTCGAAGGAAAATTCATCTTTTTAACATTTTCGACAAGTTGGTGGAAAAATCCTGTGGAACTGTGAGTTAAAATTTTTTAGAATTTAACAAATTAATTGAAACTGATTTATTTTTCAAGGGGGATTCTTCAGGTGATTCTTCAAGATTTTTTTCCTGGGTAAAATTAATTAAAATTCAATGAAGTTTCGACAACATTTTAATCATATTTCGATGAACTGTAATGTATTTTTAAAAATGATAGAGTCACGCCCAGGAGTCCGCTAACTGTCGTGGTCCAGAGCTTTTCGATTCCGGGATGTGTAGCCAATGCAAATTTTATCTGACATAAAAAAAGTATTTATTTTACATTGATAAAACATTTTCTAAGAATATGAACCAACTTTTGTGATGATATCATGATTTTGAGATGCCTTTTTGCTTAATTAATGAAAAAATATTGCAAAAATCGAAGAAAATTTTTGCAAAGCCTGCTAAACTTTTAATTTTTATAATTTCCACCTATATTAAGGTTCATATTCTTACAAAATAAGCTATCAATGTAAAATAAAAACTTTTGCGAAATCAGATCAAAATTATACGACTGGCAACAGACTTCAAGGCGCTTTCATTTTTGGTTGAAAATATTTTCAAAAATTCATTACAGTTCATCGAAATATTATTGAAATGGCGTCGAAACTTGATCGAATCCCAATTAATTTTACCCACCCAAAAAAATCCTAAAATATCATCGAAAATAATTTTCCTCATGTGGTTTCCCCCGCATCAATTTACGATATAATAATTCCTTTAAAAAATCAATAAAATCTTAATTGGCGAATACTTTTTAGTATTTAATCTTTAGCTCATGCCATCAAATGGATATTTCATAATTCACATTTACGTGTTTGTATGTACCTCAGCGAGATGTACTCTGGGACATCGTGCATGTAGCACAGTTTTGATTATGCAAGTGTATCAACTTTAGATTTCAAGCCTAAGTGCAAGCAAGTACTGAACGTGTGCATGGAGTCAATGATGCAGAGAAATCACAAGAACATATACATATTGAATTCACTTCCGGGTTGGAAAATATGTGTCTCGCCACCCACGCCAGGTGCAAAGTAAGAGATAATGAACTGTGTATATTGCCGAGTCTACAGCAGGATAAGAATTTATGATTTTTCACTTGGATTCATTTGATCCTCTAAATTATATGAGAGGTTTTTCTATTTTGTCTGAAATATTGATTTGTCTCGTTGTTTCGTCACAAATGATTAATCAAATTTCTTATTTTCAATTAAAACGATTGAAAAATAACATAAGCTTCGATGACGTTATAAAAAGTAAATGAAATATATTATACGAAGCAGTTTGTTTATGATGTGGTAACTTTTATTTGAGAAGTATCAAAATTTGCATCACACACGAATAAGTTTGAGAAGAATCTGAAGGATGGAATTTTTGCGAATTCTCTCTACCGTTGCGTCATCAACGCACCCATAAGGATGGGTTTAAACACGAAGTAATACATTTTTGCAGACATTCGGCAGAGCCAAGAATGGTGAAACGAAAATTTCGTCGACGAGTGCTTGGCCCACTTTCCACTCGTAAGTTATAAAGAAGAAAAAAACGAAGGTGAATGTACCGAGATGTCTAGAGCATTTAATCGTATCGGATATCCTGCTCCAACGAGAACAATTTATACCACAACTAAGTTACACTTAAGCCCTGTCTCGTCTGTCGCTGATTCTTCATTCCGTAATGGACCGAGATGTTGTGCAACCAGGTACATTAGAAAATACCATCATAAGCTGTGTCAAATGATTTACGAGACTTGAAACAATCAAGTACCGCAACAATTAAAAAGTAATTAAAATTGCTGCTAATTTCAAAGAAAGTAGCAGGTAAAATCGAGCTTTACAAAAATGTTGTCGCGAGTAAATCGTTTTTAATTCCGGAAATATCATAACATCTGTCCATCACACATGACGTGTAGGAAAAAGAAATATAAAATGATGTGGAAGTATAATCATTAGGAAGATAAATCAATTTACTGCTATTTCATTTTTCACATCTGTCGCATTTTACGAACTGGAAATGGTGCTTCGATTTGCAGTTTTCAATGTCGAGTTTCTCATTTTTCATATGTAACAGTTTTAAGTATCTTTGATATCGTTGATTATCAGGAAACGAATAAACGTATTTTGAGGATGGCAAACATTTTTTTGTCGCGGAGAACAATTGGTGTACGCTTGAAATAATATTTTCAAGCCTTCACGTTAGTTTGGAACGTTTAAACATAACTTTTACTGACATTTTTATAAATCTGTCATTGAAGAAATCATCGAAGGTAATCGATTTATCCAAAGACGACTAATTTGTGTGCTTCATTTTGTATACACTTGAACAAATTTTTGGCTCTCAAGATAAAATCCATGTGCAACTGAATCGAACTGTGCTCATAAAAATGAGGAATTTATTAAGCGAGTAAACGACTTCATTCAATAAATTGTGTTCAATAATAACTATGTAAATAAATTTATCGACTTTATGTTTGTTTCGTGAATAAAAATAGCATAAAACGTAGAATGGATGCTGAACTCGCGTGTCCATAAACTTGAAACGTATCAGGGTACGATCGATTGGAGTTTTGTAATAACACTCTCGACGATCAGCTGGCTCTCTTCCAGAGATCGAAAGAAACGCAAACGTGCACAGAACCGGCGTTTTGTGACGATGTTTCGAGCAGCCTCATGGAATTTCAACTATTTCCGAGTCGTTTTACCACCGTAGTTTCGTAGTGACACGCTAGTGTATTCTCCAATCACGAACCACACACATACGAGAAACGACAACAGGTGGTTCGTCTTTTACACATATTTCAACCGAAGAAAGGTTTTTCTTTCTTTCATAACTAGTTCTGGCATCGGTTAAATAATCTGTGGTCACAAATGTTCCATAAAAAAGTTTTTACGTTTTTATGATCGTTTCAACGATCGAAGAAGCATAGAAAACATTTGAATAAATAATTATGGTCCAAGTTTAAACAATGTTGTAAATAGATTGCAACAACATTGTTATTTACTTTTTATCTGTTTTCATTTTCGTTTTCATTTTCGCTCAATGATTTAAACTTTTTAAATAATTTAATGTCTCATTCGTTACTCGAATATTTTTAATTAAGAAGTTATAATTATCGACATTTCGATTTTGAAAAATTGATGCAAAATACAATTCCAAATAAAATGTGGTAATTATGGGCAAGTTGATTAATCTTCACATGTCCATCTTAATGAACTCTCTAGGAATTTCATTGACTTTCCAAAATCAATGAAAAAAAATGAGAAATTAATACTGACGTGATTCAATAATCAGCTCTTCGTTGTCAAGATTTCTTGGTTTTGTTAAATGTTTAGGTTAAAGCTTAATTAAATGTGCAACAGATCGATCTCTTTCAGCTTTATTTATAAATTTGTATTCCGATAAAATAGTTGTATCAAGTCTTCTGGAAATGCATATGAGCATCGAGAACGAGTATGGAGGCTGGGTAAGTTTTAAGGGCACTAGGGCAACGCGGTTTACCGGACAAGTATATAATGCACATGTTACTGTAACAGCTTTTATTAGACCTGCCTTTAGTGTTACCTTGAAAACGAATATCTACGTTCACTTGGAGGTATAGAGATTTCGTTTTTAAATTATGCGCGAACAATGTGATTAGACAGGTGATTAAAAAACTTATCTACGAATAATGACACCAATTTCTAAGATAATTATTTAAAGTCTCAATCAACTGAGTTGAAGAATTTCAAGCATTTTTTCGAAAGTTTTTTCGAATAATAATTATTCAAATGTTGCTTTGAAAATATGATAAAAGAAGATCTGAACGTTCAGCACTATATCGTGAACGAAATTTTCGCAATTACACGACTTCAATTTTCTTTTTTACTCAGTAAAAAAGTCATTTCTTTTCGAAACGTGTTTTTTCGTTTTGTAGAGTTTTGGTGATTGAATATTCATCACGTGCAACTTTATCTTAGACCATTTTCTTCGTTATCGAAAAACGAAGAAAACGGTGCATTAGGAAACCTCATTATCGCGTACAAGAAACTTTTTATCCCGAGGCGAATTTTCGGCTCGTTTTCGACCGCGTTGGAGAGTTTACGTTCGGAAATATAAACTGTAGAAGTCTGGGGTTAGAGAAAATATAATTTCAAAAGATTACAATAACGTTATCGATGTGTGTCGAGAAAAAAAATTGTTTCATCGAAAAAAAAAATGAAATAGAGAGCACGAAGGACAGTTAAAGAAAAAAAAAGTTTGACTTACCTCTTGGAGTGTTAGGCTCTGTTTCGAACATTTCCGGATGTTTCATGTCGAGTTTCCGGTCAATCGTTTTGCCGTTGTCGATGCCCATTTTTTTGTCGATAGTCATTATTTCCGATTGATTCACGGGTCGACTGTTTATCCGTGTGCTCCTACGTTATTTAACCTGCGATTTTACAGACGGATTTTTTTTCTACTTCAACGATTGTACGATTTTCGTCAACGGTATTAATTGTCTCTTGTATTAGTAGAACATAAAAAAAAAAAAAAAGACAAAAATGGAAAACTACGAAAACACAAATGAGTTCGAGAGGTAAACGACGAGGAACTCGTCGTTGAACGGTGGTCACTCTATCACTGGCAGGAAGCCGGCGATACTCACGACACTTTAGACATTCGACACCTCGGGCATACCGACCAATCGTCAGTCCTTTATCCCCACCTCTCCGACCGATCTCCGGAACGCACGTTTTCGTCTTCAAAATGCGATCTCTCTCCCTCTCTCTCTCTCTCTCTCTCTCTCTCTCTCTCTCTCTCGCACTGTCGTATTCTTTTTCTGTTAATTATTTTACGACCTCCTTAGAATCTGTTCAAAATACAATCACGTCGAATTGGTACTTTATTGCAGGGTCATAAACATTCTACAAAATCAAACCTTTCAGAATACCGAGAACAATCAGTCGTAACAATAACAAAGTTGTTAAATTTATCACGAAACCAATTAAAAACAGTTTCCAATATATTTTCGGACAATTACATTTTTTATGATCTCCTCTCAATACTTTTTTGCTTACTTCTACACGATATATTATTTGTTGGAAGGGGTTTTTTTTTTAAAGAGCTGTGAAGTCGGTGAATTTATTGCCAAAAATGTAGATTTTCCACTTAAATAATAGACACATTTTAAAAATTATACAATAATGATAATAATAATAATTTATTTACTACAAAATAGTTGTTAAATGCTCTTCGGACAAATTTAATATGTGTTTATGCTTTTTCCGAATATTTGTTTGTAAACCTCGAATACAACATTTCGTTACGTGATCTCGTTGTTGAAAAGTCGAAAATTTTATAGACTTGTGACAATGAAAATATCAGTCATTAAAAATGAGAAAAGGAGGCTTCATTTGTGTTGTTCATCACTTTTTCTGGATCACTTTTCCCACGACCTACTATTGTTTTTTTTTTGCAAAACATTACATAACCTAATTTCTTGCCTTCCTTTAAAGATGACCGTCAAAGAACATGATTATTTAGTAGTTGTCTCGTAATGCTATGAATTTAAAGGTCGCACGTCATTTTTATATGATTTTTCATGACTGCAATGATAAATTCGCGGGCTATTAAAATACGATAGAAATAATTTTTATATCCACAAGAAAAGCTCGAGGAAAAAGCAAACATTCGTTTCATGAGAATCACTGGTTTTACTAGTTTTTTTTAATAAGATTTATGTCAACGTGTGTGATTTTTAGAAAACTCACCGAAGTTTGGGGAAAGTGTTTATTCACTCTTCGCTGTGTTATTTGTAACAACATTTTTACGTAAACAAACAAATACTCGAGTAATATATTGCCTCCATTGTTGACGTGATTATTTTCAACTCAAATTAAATTAAGGATAAATCTTATTGTTTCATAAATGAAACAAAAAAGCGATGACGTTGATAATTGTTTTTTTTTTATCATCTTCAAGATTCAGTATTTCCAGACTGGGCATACAGCAGTGAATGATAAGATTTCTTCAGTCGCAGAGTAACAAATTAAACGATTATTAATGAAACGAAATTTCATTACGAAGGCTTTTTAATATGCTTGTGAAGCAGATTAATTTTTTTGAAGATTACATTTTCTTGCATCGGCTGCATAAATAATCGTTTTTACGATCATACGTTCGAATAAAAAAATAACCGAGATATGCTATGGCTTATACATTTTTCCTCAAATTAGCGCCTTGTTCGAGTTGCAACAAGAGCTTTCTCCCAGTCAACTCGACGATCATTAACAAAATTCGTATGAGTTGGGGTCTGAAGTCATGTATCTTTCCAATTATTCAACTCTGCCATTTAGTGGTTCGCATTACGCTCTAATGTCACTGATATTTTGTCGCCAACACCTCGGACTCCCAGGCTTACCTTTTGTCGTGGAATCTTCTTTTTCCAGTTTCATCTTTTGTAATTTTCCCACCACACAAATGCATTTAAAGTGATAATTGTCTGTCAAAATAATGGAAGAAAACAAGGAAAAAACTGAGCTGAAAGGATTCAATTATTTGATTTTATTTTTTTATTCGTTTTGCTTTCATAGAGTTGTTGAACGAAACAACGGTTTTTATGGAAAGATTTAATTATTTCTTCCATTTATAAGGTAATTTTCTATTCGAAGTATGAAAATGTCCAACAGGATCTTTATAGTGACTCAAAAGATCTGAGTTTCTATCATCATCGGCTTTAGAACTTAGTTCACATGTGGGATTAACTTTAGTCTCACCGATGTATTCTGTCACATTAATGCCATAATCTTTGAAAAATGATAAACAAGAAAGCATAAGAGATGTGACTGCGAATTCATGGAATGTAATTTACGTCATGAACGCTGCGGTGGTATTTAACTCTCTGGCTCTAAGATTTCGCTCGTATTTCCTGGAAAGTGTCACTTGGATTTATACGAATAAAGCATAGCTTCTAAATTAATTCGTAGGGCACGCATTTAAATAAATAGTGCACTTTTGTGTCTGCACAAGTCAACACATTTTCTCTAACGATTCTCAGATCGAATCGATGAACGCTGCACCATCTAAACATCATCAGAAGTCCCCAAATTCCCTCAATTCTCGGGCTTAGTATAGATCGATCATTAAGGGGGGAAACCACATTAGGAAGCATATTTTTGGTGATACTTTAAAAATTTTTTTCTTGGTTAAAATTAATTGAAAATCAATAAAGTTCCAACATCATTTTAATGAGATTTCGTTGAACGGTTGTGAATTTTTAAAAATTATTTCAAATAAAAATGAAAGAGTTACGTCTTGTAGTCCGCTGACGGTCGTAGTCTAGAGTTTTTCGATTCCGGGACGTGTAACCATTTCAACCTTTATCTCCCAGTGAAAAAGTATTTATTTTACATTAATAACTTATTTTCTAAGAATATGAACAAACTTTTGAGATGATATCATGATTTTGAAGATGCCTTTATTTGCTTCATTAATGAACAGAATATTTCAAAAATTGGAGAAAATTTTTCCAAAGCCTGCTAAACTTTCAATTTTCATTATTTAGATCTGCATTGAGGTTCATATTCTTACAAATTAAGTAATCGATGTAAAATAAAAGCTTTTCGAATATCAGATAACTATTGGAATGGCTACACGTCCCGCAATCGAAAAACCCTCGACTACGTCTTCAGGACGTAACCCTCTTTATTAAATTCTTGTTAATTTCACCTACGAAAAAAAAAAATCTTTAAGTATTACCGAAAATAAGCTTCCTAATGTGGTTTCGCCCTTCAAAGAAGACAGAAGCTTTGGTTACGATTTAATAGCTACAGCGATTAATAGACGAATACAAAATAATGAAGAATTTAGTGATGAATTATTGGTGACTCATCGACGCCGAGCTAAGGCTGTGCATCTTATTAAATCTTAGACTGGTCGTTGATTAGTTTTTCAAATTTTCTTTTTCCACGATACCGAAGCTAATTAAGCATTATAACTGATGACGAATGTCACGTTTATCACACCAAAGATCGTTTGTCGCTCGTAACGACATCGCGATTGCGAAGCTATTCTCATGATATTTTACTGATAAGAGCCACGGCGCAGCACGAGAAGGAATAAATTGGAGGCTCGCTCTCATGCTCCAATCACTGGTTGTCCACGCGAGCCCCCCATGTGAAGGACTCTGTCACGTGCACTCTCATGGGGCTCTATTTCCAGCAATAAAAATACATGATTGTTAAGTCTCTCGTACCGGCACTCACACCAATATTTATCATACTCTCTACCGACTGTAAAGTACAATTACATCCCGAGACCCCGAGCGGTGTAATTAAAGCTTAATCATCGCTATATAGCAACGATTGTAGATCGAGAAATGAATAGGAGCTACATGTGTTTTCTTTGTTCTTTCGCAGTGAGGACACAAAATTATTGAAGAGTTTTCAATATGTTTGCGGGTAATACTACTTTTTTGAAAATTCAATTAGCATCCAAATTAATTATTAAGGATCTTCAGAGAGTACAATCGTTTACATGAATGGACAGAATAGTGGAAATTTTTTGCCTTTTATCGGTTATAACATCAGAACTTTTGGGTGTGAAATTCTTCTGAATTCAATCGTGAAACACGACGTGTATCTTTTCATAATTATTCGAAAAAAATGGACTCGTTAACACGAATTCCAGCATCACCATTATTCAACTTTATTTATTTAATTTTTGATAATTGTGTATGTGTCTCATAATTTATACACGGAGAAAACGAATCGATTTCGTCAAGTAAAATTTCAAATTGTTATTTTTAAAAAATCCGGCAAGTTCTGTACATTGTATAAGAATTTAGATAAAATCTATTTTAAGGCATTGTAATACTTGCAACTTTTCCAAAAATTACACAATAACATTTTTAATATTGCTTTTCGAAACAGATCCGTTTTCTCAGAGTAGTTCATCGATTCCCATTTACATGAAAATTTCCAAAAAATCGGTATCATTTTTGTTTAACGTGTTTCACCTATTTTTGTGCACCGGAAAACGGCTTTACGTTTGACTACGTGTAAATTTGTTAAAAATTTGAATCGTTATAACTCTTAAACGACTTAGTGTACACTCTTGAAAATTTTCATCAGTTTCAGGACAATAGCATAAATAATCTGTAAATAGTATATGCCTCCCGTGGTGCGTATGCGATTTTTCATCACATCGGTATAGAAAGATCAACTTTCGGTGCGCAGGTGTGATGAGAAATGGCATTTGCTCGGAAGCATTTTTAGTGTATGTCCCAACCAAACGTTAGTTCAGTAATTTTGTGAATGTTTAACAAATCATTTTTGCCATCACTTAGTACGAAAAACCGTTCTATTTGCACTTTTTTAATTGGAAGAAAAGTCTTTTTTTTCATTTTAATACATGTACCAAAACGTTGAACCCAAATATTGCTCAATCATTCTTCAAAACATGTTTTGCATGTATGAATGTATTCAGTTACACGCATGTTGCATGTGGTGGTAAAATAAATGATAACTCCTGAATCAGACGTCGAAAATAACAAAATTTGAAAAACAAACACAAGATAAAAGATAGGGGAATGTAGAAAAACATAAATCACATCGATTTGATGTCATTGGACACAATATTTGGGATCATGGAGAATCGTGACTTCGCCGAAATAAAAACATAGCGTTTTCTTTTTGGAAAATTCGTTTTTTGGAAATAATTCATTCTGGAAATGATCCACACATTTTTTTTGTTTAGTATCTTCTTGTGAAAGTTTTATCGAAGTTTGTGTAGTAGCTGCGCCTTCAGACACTTGGACAGACAAACTTTTCTTTACTTTCCATCAGAAACACATGTCAAACATTCAACGACAATTATTTGATTTTCAATTCTTTCAGCAATATATTTACAGTTTCGTGATTAGTCAACTGTTGTTTTAACAAAATTGCTAGGTTTCTTAATTCTATATGATCCCTGGGACATCCATATATATAAAAAAAATCGAAATCAGAAATTATTAATTCCACAAATTAATAACACATTTAAGAAATAGTCGAATTTCGTAAAAGATCAAGAAAAAATTAATTTCCCACTAAAATGCGATGAATTTGAGCATGAAATTTTTTCACAAACTCAATTGACTTCAAAGACTTCTACAGAATTTCATCAAAATTTGTCGACTCGTTGGTATTGTTTAAGAAAAATGAAGAACTTAAGGCAGTGGTCTGGCCTAGAATGTTGAAAGAATCGATTCTTCTCTTTCATATTATTATTTCTCAGACCTCCCTTAATACGCTCGTGAAAACTGTTTGTTGATGTCTCAAGAATCAGCAGAGTAATAGCAGTTACAAGCAAGCTGCACGCTCAGGTAGCGCGGTCGGAAAGTAGCCGCGCCTTTGACCCGAGAAGGATTGGCTCTTGAGGCTCCAAAAAGAGTGATAGTAATCCCTTTTTCACAATTACTTCTAATACTTCTTCATTTCGCTTTAACGTATTGCAACTGTGCTACATTAAGTTACGTCCCAACCTTCGAATAAAGCAGTCACCAAAATAATTCTGTAAAATGAATAGTAAGAAAGAAAGAAAGAAAGAAAGAAACGAAAACGAATAAACTTCGTGCGCATCGAAATTCAGTGACGAGGACAAAGAAAATCTTGAGAAAATCAGCATTCTGTAGAGTGAGGATTTAACGAAGGGTTCATAGCTATATTCAAGATATTACATACGATGGATGTGGAAACCGGGCAGCAAGCATACGCATTTGTATATAACGTTGCGTGATCACCAGAGAATCGACCGTTTCGAATGAAGCTCGCTATTCTTCGCAAAAGAAGTCAGAACTGCTGGAAGGGAATCATTATTAGACCAAAAACGACCAAATTTCTACGAAAAAGAAGAAGGAGCAATCCATGGACCCGGGTTGTCAGATTAACGATTAAGTATCGATAATTCAATTCAAACCTCATTGAACGACATCATAACTTTGAACGCGTTTATCTCAGAACTATGTTATTTTCGAATCGGTGCCCACGATATCTCGATAACGCATTGAACGATCAAGCTGAAATTCTGCAGAAAACTTCAGAGTATGTCGTTTTCTTCCTTTTTCTGCCTTTTTTCTGAGGACCGGGAGCAAGATTGAGTCGAACAATAATTTTGTCCATATTTTATACCTCCTCGAATACCCGAAAATGTGTGAAATATCGTTAACCAAAGTTTAACAGGCCGCCATTTTGTAAAAAGAAAATGTTAAATACTGATTCTGGTAAATGTATATGTGTTTTTCTTTTTAGATGCATACAACATCACCCTAGGGGCGCCGTTTGAGGTGGTTTGAGGGGGACCATTTTGTTAAAAGATAAAAAACTATATGAAATTTTAAAAAATAATATAAATATATTTTTTTTAATGTACACACGTTCTCAAGGGTACAATAAATATGTACGTGAAATTTTATAAAAATAACTTCAACGGTTTAAAATTTATTCCAACCCAAAAATGACGTCAAAAATCATGCTCTAGACCAGATCACTGCCTTAATTTTGAATTTTAAAGTTTCGAGGTCCCATTTATTATGGAATTCAGAGTCTCCCATGCAAGTCTCAAATTTTACGTTAGAGTTTTCGTGTTACGGTTATTGTATCACCACCAATCAAATATAAGTCCATGCTTAAGACTGGACTTGCGAATGAAATCACTCGATGAGTTCATGAAAACGTGGAGTTAAGCACGGATTTATACTCAAGAACCGACTGAATACCGGCCTAAGCCTAGGTCTGGGTGCAGTCTGGCGTTGGTGACATACCAGGGGGCATTTGCCGTGGCTCTAAGGGTCTTCGATTGGAATCATTGTAGAATCTCGATGTTAGAGTTACTCGCGGTTCCCCAAAGTTGGATGCCATAAGTCCAGATTGGCTTGAGTATAATTTTGTATGCCATGATCTTGTTATGGAGAGATAGTCTCGACTTTTTGCCAATGAGCCAGACATTTTTTTAAGCCGAAGGTTCAACTTCCTCGGTTTGAATTTAATGTAATTTAATGTAAACATTAAAGCAAATTTTCAGCAAATTTGATTGAATTCTAAGCTTTTCGAAATTTGCTATGTTTTTAACATAGGCGCGTCATCGCTAAGTGTAGCCACCTACCTTAATCGCACGTACCAAAGAATGCATGGCTAAAGGGTTAATTATTATATTCGTTGTTGATGTGATATAGAATCATTCACCTTTCATCGTGGATACAAACGAACACTTGCGGAATTGAAACACGAACTTTACACGATACTTGGGATCTCAGACAATAACCAATATTGAGTCAGTTTTATCAACACACGTGACGATATGAATGTAATCACGTGCTTCGCCTCCTTCTTTGTGACTTCTTTTTATCACCTCACGATGACTATGTCGCACGACTGTGTGACAGCACGAGATTGCACTAGATTAAACAACACTCGTTGAAATATCTGAAATGAAAAAAAATTGGAATAGTCGAAGTTGGAACAAAAAAGGCTGGCAATAAATTCGACGCAGGCTGGAAGTGGGAAAAAAAGTGAAGATGTGAGCCAGCGAAACAGTGTTTAAGTTCGGTGAAAATTGAGTTATGAAATGCGACGTAAATTCACTGAGGTTCGACTTTTTCTTGAAGCTCGTTTAAACACAGGAGTGAGAAAACTTACCAACGATTATAGTTGCTGTAAAGTCATAAAAGAATGATAAAATGATTAAGAGTGTACTGGGTTGGTTCAAATTAAGATCGACTGTGTCTCAAAGAAGAATATTTATAGAAGAGGTTTATTTCGCTCGATTTATCTATTTTTCGAAAAATTTCCTGGCATTAGTTAATGCAACAATTGTCAAACGATTTTTTAAAGATAAATCGCTTCAACTTTTAACTTTTTGCAATCGGTAGATCGTGCACACGTCTATGCATCACGTTTTGTATATTACAGTTGTCTTCATTGTGTAATTATGAAATGAAGTTACACTTTTCAGTCCACGTTCAAATGATTATCACACTCCATGAACTTGCAAAACGTTTTAATCTCATTATCAATAAGCGAGCTGGCATTGGCAATCAATTAAAATGACAGTGTCGTGCTCGATAGAGATGACAATATTTCAAAATCAATTATGTCTAATTATGGAAGTCAGAACATTACATTATTGCCAAATTAATAACAGCAACTGAAATGTTCATAATATTTTGTGAAGATTTAAGTAAATACAAGGAAACGAGTGAAGTTTGTATCTAGGAACTTATCGAATGTATTTCTGCGTCGATAGATTTATATAAAATATTTGCAACACTCGCGTTCTCATTTGATGTGTAATATGAAACGAGGAACTCAACAAAAAACTCTTGCGACTTATTTATTCCATCGTACAGTCCTTAACCACTTATGAACCCCTTGATTTTCTTTTTTTGTTTCTCTTTCCTGGCTGCATACTCAATGACGTTTGTGAGAACGAGCACGCGATTTTCCCGACTTAAGAATACAGTAAAGCAAATTGCTTATTGGCTTCGCAAATGGAAACCTTCATTTCCCTGTGATTACTACCAACACATCGACTTCCTGTGCAATGAACGTGCTCACATTTTTCTTCGACAAACTGATTCTATCAATTTATAAAACGATCCTTAATAATTTAACCCTAACTCGTTACAGTCAAGCACCGAAGTTGAAAATATTGACATGAAAAAAGTGTCACTGTCTTTTGACTTGACGCACGAGACGTAGAACCATTTTTTTTTACTTCAGGACAACGTTGATTTTTGAACAACAGAATGTTTTCAATTATTCGTGGTTTAATTTTAATGGCGAGTTTTTCGTATTCTGTTGAATCGCATTCCATTGATGAGACCCTTGGAAAATTTGTTGTCGACGTTTCTACTTCGCTGTTTTCACCATCTACGATCTCAGCTCTTCTCTGCTCTGACGATGGTGAATAAGCATAATTTCGAAATTCATTAGGTGGAAAATATGTGAATGAATTTGTTGAAACGTGAATTCGAGCGAAATGAATGATTTTTTAAATTTATTTTCCTTGCTTTGTTTGGCAGTTACCTTAAAATTTATACAATTTTCTATAAAACCAATCAGCCCGAAAATAATTCGTCATTTTTCAGAGAACACCGCCAATTTTTCTAGACAAATGTCACGGAATAACCTGATGAGCGAAGTCACTAACTCTCTCAAAAATTTAGATCCTATGAGACGAGGATTCACATTCGACCATCGAAACATCATCGTTCTTGACCTTGATTGTTTAGGAGCTCTTGACATTTTAATCAAGGTATTGTCATTCGGATCAGACTTGCATTACAATTTTGATCATTGAACGATCACAGTGCTACTTGAATTATTTGCGTTTCATGGCGAAATTCCTCTTGATATCCAATGCAGGGGCCCACACGAGATCAAAAGTCCGAAGCTTCTGATTGAATTGAATAAAAAATTTTGTTTGTGTCGAATTCATTTCAGTCATGCATATTTTTACCAACGAATCTGATTCCACAAGCACTTCGTTTTTGATTTCTATAAAACGAAATAAAGAAAAAGAGGAGAGAGAGAGTCAGGTTGCCTTGTCGGACTTTAACGTTAGTGAACTGTGTAATAGACGAAGTCAATTTTTTAACTCCCGACTGCCCGCTTAACCAAATTTGGAATATATGTTCTATGACTAGTGGACATGGTTCTTAGCAATAGTTTGACACCACTATGCATGTGTATGTTCGTAAAATGATTAGTATATTTTTAAAAAAGTAGTTGAATCAAATCGACGTAGTCGCCATAACCACTTCACTCCCAATATTTGCGGCAAACTTCATGTTGTCACTGGCGAATCGTAACTTTGTCTAACTTATTTGAAATTTTGATCCGAAATATTCGGGAAGATAAAATTTGGAAAATCATGTATTGAATAAAGGGCCGAGTAAGAATAGCGCGTTCCAAACGCCGTAAATGACGAGAGGACACTAGTGGACAGTGTTGAATAATTTTGCAGGTCATTTTTTTTCTTATACGAATGTTGAGTGCGGGAACGTTCATCAGGAACACTATTGCATAATAATATGTTTAGAAATTTCGGTCGAGTATTATTGAATTTTTTCATAATTAAAAAAACAAAAATAAGGTTATTATTTTCTATATTAATGTTGCTGTTTTTTTTAAATTGCTAAATTTTTTTTTCAGATGGTTAGTTTTTTGAGTGCCATTTTTTTATTACAGGCGAATGAGAGCGAACATTTTATGGCTCCAGCAAAATGGCTGTTGATGCAGGATCTACGGAATCTCAAAGACGCGAAAAAAACATCTAAAGATATAAACATCATGATGGAGAGTGATAACGTTTCATGGGTATTCGAAAACTTTCGTAATTTTCATACGTTTCCTGACAGCGAGGTAATTCTGAGTCGTAGATTGGACGATGATTTCGTTAGAATCGTGTCACTTTATCGTCCGAGTTCTCGGGGAGAATTGATCCTCGAGAATCGAGGACATTGGACCAAGGAAACAGGACTGTTTCTTCGTGATCGCAATGCTACGTCCAGGAGACGACGAAATCTCCGACAAACTGAACTAAAAGCATGCATGGTTGTAAGTTCGCTTCATGCCTTTTTATTTAATAGAAATAATAATGAAGAAAAAATTAATAAGTAGATTAGGTGGCAAATAATACTTGACATTCGAAGTAATTGTTATATTTGTTTTTTTTTGTGGAAGATTTTTTAACGAGTTGAAAAAGTTTCAAAGTTGCAGTCATTTCTTTTCTCTATTTTTGTATTTGACTGTAAGAGAATTTTTTTTTTCTGCCGTTTGTTTCAATCACTGATATTGATCGAACTGTCTTCGATCTATTTTATCAGTGAATCGACTTGACAAGTGACATGAAATGCGGCAGTATTTTGAAATGAAGATAACGATGATTCTAAAACGTCCGAGACATTGTGGAAATGACACGCGTATAAGAAAAGTGAAATCTAATCTTAAGTTTTTCAAGCTTTATTATGGTTCGAAGATTCTTGCATCAGTTGATGAAAAAGGAAATAGAAATCCAGCTATTAGTGACTCTTAGAATTGTGCATTTTTTCATTTAACTGTTGATTCTTTCGCTTACGCTGTTCTTTTTGATCTCAGATAACGAACAACAAAACGTTTAATCATCTTGAAGATTATCAGGACGGACACGTGGACTCACCGACAAAAACAAATTACGCATGGGTACTTCATCTTGTGAAAATGATGAACGCCACGTGAGTCTGTGTGCATTTTCGTCATTTTATTTAGTCACGAAACTTTGTGCTTTTCGATTTAATTTTGAATTCGATGAAATCGTTGGTTATAAGTCAACGAATGGTTCAAATTTGTCGACGAACTATCGAAAAATCATTTAGATATGAAAAAGTTATCAAAGAATTTTTAGCAGAAAGATTTATGGCGAAATTAATATTTATTCGACAATCGGTTCGTTTTTTTTTTTTAATAACTATTTTCCGGGTTCGCAATGTGTAACTATTTTTTTGCGTTCATAAATGTCACTGGTCTGGTAATCTTTACTTTGTTTAATAACAGGTGAAAAATTCTGAGATTTGGAGAAAATGAAATTGCATTAGATTTTCGATCAATTTTTTTTATTTTTATCATTTTTTTTTTCAATACTTGTCGGGACTGACGGTTATTCCCTAATAGGCTGTTGAACTGGTATTCGTTAAACTGAGTTGTTTTATGGTATTTTTTAATAGATAAGCTTAACTGATTTTGTACTTCGATTAATCATTCGCGATAAAGAATAACGAATTGATTCTCGATGTTTTTGACTTCTTTTCTGAATCTTTTGAATCGATCTTTTTTTTGTTCACAAGTATGCTCTTCATTGTTTCGAATTGTGTTGGGCAGAATTTCTACGATATAAAATTCCGGAAGATCCACACTTGCCTAGAAATACCATTGAAATATATCGACCTAACGTACGAAACAATATAATTGGATTAAATATTATCACTCATTATCAGAAATGTTCAAAATTTTAACTGCCGTTGCTCAATACTCGTTACATTTGTATCAAGTGTGGCAAAAATGTTCGTTACTCGATATGAAAATCCGTTACTCGTTACATTTGTAAGAGTAACATTTTTTGTATTACTCGGTAGAAATGTAACGAGTATCGAAAAATTTTGCGTCACTCGTCATGAATGTAACGTTGTAACGGAAGTTTTGGCGTTACTCGATACAAATGTTATGAGAAACGGAATTTTTTGCATTACTCGATACAAATGTAACGAGTATCGAAATTTTTTACGTCACTCGATACTGTAGGATCGGATACCGTGTAATAGAATATTTTTTATTTCAATATTAATGTCAGCCCAAATCACAATGGTATTATTATTATTATTATTTCAATAGCAATAAGGGTTCTTCCTATGATGTTCCAGAAAAAACACGATTTTTTCATGCAGAAAAAATAAAATTCTATTACTACTGGACATGGTTTTCAGCAATTCATTGAAACGACTATGTGTATGCTCGTAATTTTATCAAATGTTCTTCACTTATTCATTTATTTATTTAAGCGAGCGGTCCTTTTCTTTATTGCCTTTTTTAATATGATTGCCACACCGTACGACTTCTGTTGTTAATTCCAAGTTTCGCTCCAACAGAACAAATGCATCGCGTAATTTTGAGTAGCGGGATATATTTGTGTCGTGGTTTGGAAATCTCTGCTCACCATCAGGGATTTTTGAAGGAGATCCTTCGAATGGAGATATTCGAAGGATTAATGAAAAAAAATTCCAATTCTTTTAAAAAAGAAAGTGGGAATGAAAATTGAGCTATAAATATTTTTTTGTATGGTCATTGTTCATTTTGATTTAATTCAAAAAATAGGAAAGTTCGATTATTTGAGAACCAAGTAATTTCACATAAGAATGCAGTCTGCATGGAGATTATTTTTGGAAGACTGGTTTATTTTCATTACTTCTGGGTCATTTCAGTTGAATGATGGCTAAAATCGTCAAAATTAATTGCGATTTAATTGTTTTTTTTTTTTTAATTCATCCCGAAATTTTGCATAGAGTAACTTTTACGTCACGAGATTCGTGGGGTTATCTGCAAAAAAATGGTTCCTGGGGCGGTATGATAGAGCTTTTGAAAAATCGTGAAGTAGACCTGGGTTCTACGGCGACGTTCTTAACATCGGATCGTATCGGAGTCGTCGACTATGTTCAATTGTACACTCCAACGGGGTAAGAATAAAAATGAATTCATTTTCATCCTCAATGTGTTTTACAGTTACTTTTTCTCTCAATTATTTCCATTTAAAGCTTTTCTTTTTCATAAAAATCGTGACGCTTTATCGTTCATTTTACGATGCAACTGTAAGGAGTCTATGGCGTACGACGATGTTTTATGCGGTGTGATACGAGGTTGCATGGTCCGTCATTATGTGTTTGGAAAAAGATGAACTTTTCTGGAAATATTGTTTCAATTGCTGTCATTCTTGTCCGGGGTTGTATTCTTGGTGATATTTTTGACATGTGATTATTATTATTATTATTATTATGACGTGGTTTCGGTTGGCTCTGGTCTACACTCTGAAGTGATGTGACCATACGGCCATGTGGATACTCGATCGATGTGAGCTTAGGAGATCTGAAACAAATGGAAAAAGAAGGGCTTTTCGGCCCTAGTAGTCTGCCTCTGATGGCATCTACGAGTACATGTCTAAAAAGTCGAAAGGATATGGATTAGTACGAGAAGCAAAGTAATCTATATAGAGATTTTAGAGGAGTTGATGAACTGCATAATAGAATTGATAATACGTAGGCTGGGTTTAGCAATTAAAGATTCTATATTGTAAGGAGGAAAGATCTTAAAAGAGGTAAGCGAATTAACAAGAATAGTGCGTTGAACATGATGTTCAGAGCAAGCCCAGAACACGTGATTTGGGTCTCGAGTTTCAAAACCGCAGGGACAGATCGGTGATTGATTCTGAAAAGGCTAGCTCTCAGGCTGTGATGATTTGAGCGCATTCTCAATATTGTAACGATGTCTTTCCGATCTAACTTTTTAAATTCATGAAACCAGGGCTTGGATGAGGAGTTGTAAAAATTTTGAAAGCAGAGATTGCCTTTAAACTTGCTCTCCGAACGCAGAAGACGCTCTGAGGAGTCCGAACATTTTTCACGAGCTAGGGGAAAGAAGTCCGACGGAGGAAAGAAGGTGGTGAACGGTACGCCATCGGAGATAGCTGACTTGGCTAATGAGTCGACAATTTCATTACCTGGGATTCCGTAATGATCTGGGGAATCCAAACTAGATTAATAGTTAAGTTTCGATCAATAGTTTTAGTGAGAGCTTTGATTATTCCAACGATGAAAGGACAACATGATCCAGATGTCGAGAAGGATAAGAGGGATCGAAGACAGCTAAGCGAGTCCGTAAAAATAAAAGTCTTAGGAATATTGTTGGAGATGATTAGAGAGGAAATCCGATATTTGAGAGACAAGGAGAGTGAGGAATAGTAGATGGCGAAGCCAACGTATGTTCCGGGTTGAAATTTGGATCCATCTGTAAAGAAGTACGGGATGTTTTCACTATTATTGAATCTTGCGAGGAATTCTGTTTTAGGATGAGCTGATCCCTGAATCAGTTTCCCTGATTTGACACCAATAGTAAGGCCGGATATATCAATGTATGGAACTATGTCGTCAAAAAGAGGAAAGGGTTGTGAATCAATGAGGGGCTCTAGATAAGATAACTTGTTATAAGATTTGAGTAGAGGAATATGAAAAAGGTGCTGGTATCGATTATTGGATTTGAGTGAGAGAGAAAGAGCAGGTAAGGACGACAAGATAGGGTGGTTGGAAGACGCAAATTTTTTAAAGAGGAATTTATCCGATAGAAAGTGGAGTCGAAAAGGGAGAGGAGGTTCCTGTGCTTCTGCAAGAACCATGTTATTAGGCGTGAAATTGCGAAGACCTAGAGCGAGTCTCAAAGCTTTGCGTTGGATGATTTCGATCTTGGAGAGCAGGGGATGAAGTTTGAGCGGAATGATGGAAGAACCATATTCGATAGAGCTGCGAATGAGTGCCCTATAGATAGAGACGAGTGAAGAGGGGTCTGCGCCCCACCAGGTGGTGCGCAGGCATTTAATGATATTCAATAGATTTTTACATTTGGAATTTAGATTGTCAAGATGGAGAGGTACCAGGTCAAGTGGCTATCTAAGATGAGACCAAGAAATTTGGCTTGCGGAGAGCTAGGTACTTGAGAAGAGTCTATGGTAACGGACGATTGATAAGGGTCGAATTTATTGCGTGAAAAGATAACTAACTTAGATTTGGATGGTTCTATGGTGAGGGTTTTAAAATTTTTACGGGAGAAAGCCAGGGATCTACCGAGTGTCGGACTTGGAAAATCGAAACTTGATCGGGGCGAACGCGACCTTCGAATTTGCGATAGAAAGATTGTGTTAGTAGGAGTTTTGATTCACCGTTGATGGTGACCTTACGGTTTTGGCGACGTGCGTCCAATACAGGGGTGCTAGAGTCGATGCTTTCAAGTAGTTCTTCTTTCGTAAAGTCGAGAGAAACGTTTCTGATATTGCCTTCACAGGTTACAAAAGCGTCAGGGATAAATGCGACTAAATTGGCGCCTGCGAGTGAGGGATGCGAAAGAATGCTGTTTGCAAAACGGGCGCTGGTGAAGACTACCGAGCACTGGAGCTTGCCGGAGCTGAAGATGTCCGAGATTGCTGTCTTTGGAACGATGTTGAGGAGAAGTTTGCCTATCTTTGTTGCGTTTCATCGAGTAGGCTTAGGGTCGACGGAGTTGGGTTGTATGAGGACGACAAATGGACCGGAACTTTTTGCACCGTAATTGTTGGATAGAAGATGGGGTGGTATGGGATGTGAGTCAGCCGCTTGAGAGTTTTGTGTTTGTTCCGTGTTCCTGATGGGTTGTTCAGTCTGATGTTGTTTAGTTTTGATGATCTTTTGAATCGCCGAGTCGTCGACCTGCTCGAGCGTGCGTTTGCGAGAGTCGGGCGGGAAGGATTCTCGACGGAGGTCCTCCAGTTGCGATTTAATTTCATTGTTGGCGGCTAAAAAGTCTTCGTCGTCATTGTCCGAAAGGCCCTCATCCATTCTGCTTTCGCCTTTTTTCTGTAAATAATTATTATTAGCCATGTCTCACCCCGAGGAGAGACAGGCGAGCGTTAGGGAAAGATTCCGGAAAAGTTAGGTTAGAAAACGGATTGTTGAAAAGAAAGAGAATTTGATTAGAGGTCGAAAATGCGGGTGAGATTTTATTAATCTTCGAGCGCGTTGATAGCGCGAGAGCTGAGAGATGGTTGAACTTCGATTTGTTTGGTTTGGACACTGTAAAATGATAAAATACAACTCCGATTGAAAAACGGTATGCTGCTTCGATCGTATCTAGTGCGCAACTCTTTGACATGAGATATTTCGGATTGGATTGATATTGGCGGAGTTTACTTCACCGGGAAAATGACGCGTGTACGATAAAGTTTACATTTGCTGAACATTTTATGGTATAATTTCCATCAAACAAAAGAAAACGTTCAAAATTGCACGAGAACAAACTTTGTACTGAAAAATGTAGGGTTATTTCATGAATGAGTAATAGAACAATGGGCTTGGCAGCTGGTAATGGTTTGTTTGGTTAATGACGCCACCATCAGGTGGCGAATTTATAGCCTGTATTTTGCGTACTAATACGTTACATATATGAATATAAATTACTCGTGTGTAGATGGCAATTGAAAATGATATTCGCATATAATTGACTAATTAAGCTCGTATATGTGACTGCTAATTTGCATGATTATATGTTGAATATCACAGAGCACTGGTGTGGTCGTATTTTTATTAAATTTTACGTATGTCAATAGAACTTTTATATGTTATTTTAATTGATCCCAATAAAATATTCACTTGTTCGGCACATACATATATAAATGTATGACCATCTTGACAAATTATTATTAAATGATTATAGGGACAGGTTTTTATTCCGAAGACCACCACTGTCTTATGTCAGCAACCTTTTCATTCTCCCCTTCGAACGCTCCGTTTGGATCGCCATTGGTGTACTCATTATTGTTGTTATCGGCGTCCTATACTTGGCTATGAAATGGGAATACACAATGAGATCGAAAGACGGAATTCCCCAACTTGATTGGAGCGGCAATCCTAATACTGTACCGACTCTTAGTGACGATCTCCTTGTCGTAATGGGCGCTGTTTCTCAACAAGGTGACGAGTTACTTAATTCACTATGAACTCTGTCACTTCTGAATATTCATTTCGATTGACTTTTATTAAATCAGTCATTCGTTCGTCTGCTCGAGGACAAATTTGTATTAATTGCAATAATTTCAGTACTTGGCGCTTCTTAGAAGTTATCTGCCAAATTTTACTCTTTTCTTTTCATTGAAACTCGTCCTTTGTGAGTTTTTGAAAACATCATTGGAACAAAACGAAAAAATTCGCAAAATAATTCATACCCATTTGGAAGAAGTAATCAAATTGATTTGTTGTTTTGTTTGTTAGTTCATTTTTTCTATTGTTGTTGAAATAGGCTTCTACTATGAGCCTATGGCAGTTCCTACACGAATAATCGTTCTAATACTTCTCGTATCGGCTCTGAGCCTCTATGCATCTTACACCGCTAATATAGTGGCTCTTCTTCAGTCAACTACAGATTCGATAAACACAGTCGAGGACCTCATGAACAGTCCTATGAAAATTGGCATTCGTGACGTCGTTTACAATCGCTACTATTTTCCGGTGAATTTTGCAACGACTAGAATCGTTTTTGACGACTCAGAAGACATATTTGTTCAACGAAGCATTTGTAAAAGTTTAAGTTACAATTTATGGAAGATTTGCCACATCTTCGAAAAGATTTCTTGCACTTCTGATTGTTTTTTTTAGTTCATTGTGTATACGAACGTGTGACACAATATTTTCCAGGCTTTTCAAGACAAAGAACGAAAGGAATTTTACGAAAACAAAGTGAAGGGAAAGGAAGAAGTTTGGATGAATGTCCAGGAAGGTATAAATCAAGTAAGACAGGGTCTCTTCGCTTTTCACGTCGAGTATGGAGCTGGTTATAAAGTGGTGCAAGAAACTTTCGAGGAGTCTGAAAAATGTGGTATTCACGAGATCGATTACTTTAAAGTGCTCGATCCACTTCTTGTTATACAGCATCAATCGCCATATAGTGAAATGATTCGCGTTGGGTGAGCAAAGTTTGTTTCAAGAGCCATAAAGAATCAGTTGGAGCTTCACTTATTAAAAATGAATTGTAAAATGGTGAATTTCAAAGTCACTCGACAAGAATGAAGAAAAATGTTTGCGAGACCCAAAGACCTTGAAAAGAGCCTCGAATTTCACATTCGAGGTGTTACTTGTCTTTGTCTTTTTCACAGAGCTCTTTGGATCCGTGAAACAGGACTTCAGTATCGCGAGCTTTCTCGTATTTATACCAACAAGCCTGTTTGTCAGGGACAAAGTAATTTTCTCAGTGTTGGTATAATAGACAGTTACGCAGCCTTCATGATACTGGCTTATGGTGCTGGCATCACTTTTTGTATTCTTCTACTTGAAATAACATGGAGCAGATGGTAAGTTATTCACTCACATTCATTTTGAATTGATCTGTAAGTTGTTCCGTCGATTGAAATTCTACTGTCCATTTTTCTCCATTACGGTGAAGTTTTCAAGATAAAAGAAAATTACACATTTTGATTCTGTCGTCAGAGAGCAGGGTGCAAGTTTTAATTTTCTTGAAACATCAAGCTTCTCCGAGATGAATAGGAATCTGCTTTTACGCTCTTCTCAATGTGCTTTTTTCACGTCATAAGATCCTTTGTATCAAAAACTTCGTGCGATCAACCTTACCATGACATTTTATTTGAGTAATTCCCTATAAATCTCTATAAATATTCATTGCAGGCAAACTGCAAAACTCAACGAATCAGAATCCCAGACAGAGTTTATGGAATAAAGGTTCGCCGCATTGTAAATGACAACAAAAACTTGATTTCTCGTCAAATTTACTTTGCTGCGCACATTAGCAGAGAACAAGAAACGTTAGTGACTGCGATAAACTATTCTTAAATACTTGTAAGTATATCGATTATTTTGTGAGATTATTTTGATAAAAATGTCACTTTAGAACCTGTAGAAAATGTTGATAATACTTTTCAGTCAAATGTCGCACTATGTCCAGTGTATACTCCGGCAAATCTTCGACACAGGCAGTTGCAACGAAAGCAAAGTGGTGTGGAAGACGAATGGTGTCCGGTGGTATAACAGTTTTGTCCTCGATATAGAAGCAATTTTTTAGAATACACAGTTGTTCCTGTGAATATTAATTTTCAGCCGTATCGCTGTCCTCGAAAACAAAAGTTCCAACAAAATTAAGTGTGCAAATAAAATGTATTGTGCACTAAGACTTTGTGTTTTATATTATACGACAAGCTTGTTTAATCTCAGCAAATTGTTGTCAGGATGACAACTCTTGACTCAAATACTACGGATAGTGTAAGGAGGAGTATTTGACTCATCAGTGGAATAGGAAGACAGTAAGAAAAGAAAAGAACGGACTCAAGACAGATAGAAAAAGGAATAGATGAGTTTGTCGGAAGTCAAAGTTAGTCAAACCAATAAAACCGACTTGTTTGCATTATTTGTAACAATATGTAAATTCAGATTCCTATCACAGCCTCGCGAACAATCGCATGTTTCAAAAACATTTCCATTTAGCTTGGAAACAATAATAATTTTGATCAAAGCAAAATATTGCCGTTACCCAGATTCGTACGTTTTGTTTATGACGTAACCATTGAACTGCGTATTATAATTTTCAGTTGACATTGCAATCGATGGAGTAAGTTCTTCATAGTTTTTTTTTTGTACATGGCTATTACTCATATTTTGTAAAGATTGGGAATGAACGACAACTACAGATCGACCACCACGAGGTGTGACGAATAAAAAATTCCACAACTGAAGTTTTAGTTCAAAATTCAAATTATGATTCATAAGGAAATTGAAAAACTGAGATATCGGAGACTTTTAGATACAAAATTTTTCAAAATATTAATCGAAACGCCAGATTCATTCAATGGTTCATCAATATCTTATTATCGAGGTCCATATACCTTTTCGTCCTATGCTTTTTTAATCACATTAAAGGGTTAGAAAAAACTGGAGAAAATTTTCATGGTTACTTTGGCCCGTTAACTAAACTCTGAATTTTTAAATTTTTACAAATAATAGTCAGGGTCGTCTTTGGTGAAAAGGAGAGTTCGATTGAACTCACGATGTCAGTGAATTTTTTCGAATTTTCAACAAATAAATACAAGCAATACAAGTTGTCTGTATAATATGTAACTTTTCATTTGTACTCACCCGTGAACTAAATTTTTTTAAGACGCCGTTCTAACATCTTTACCAATTATGCAGTAATGCGTCCTCTTTTTTTGTGCGCTAAAATCCGCAAATGATTGCGTCCGATTGATCAAATACTTTTTCATGTAAAAAAACATTTTGAGAACCGTCCGGAATGATTAGCCGTTTAACTTTGTTTATCATCGAAACCTGAGAAACAAATTACAGTTGCGATAAAGGGAGAGGTTATGTTTGCTAATTTAGCCTCCATCAGAAACACAAGTGATTCAAGTTTTCTTACTGTTTATACATACTCAGCTTTATTGGAATATATATATTTTTCGGTTCTATATTTTAGGAAGCAACGACAATCAATATGTTTCGTACCATGTGTGCTTCGCGTTTAATTTTGCGAATAAGATTTGTTTGACAGCACTGTGTACGAGATACCTGACGTCTGCTATGAACAGCTGACACAGAACCACAGAACGCGTTGTGTGCGATAGTTGTGCGTTACGCCGTTACAACGCAATTTTGCTGCCCGTCAGGTGCTGCCACCTGACGATTCCTGTGTTCATGAAAATTTAAACATTTTCACCTGCTTATCTTTATTACATAGAATTATCACACTCGAGTAGTGGAATAACTGTAAAAATGCGGAAAACCAGAATTTTGAAAGGTTACCGAAATAATTGGATAGGTCAATCGAGAGAAGCGTGTAAAAAACTGAGGTTTTCGTGAAATTCGAAGGTAAGTATTAAAAGTTCGATCGTTTGACAGGCAGAATATTACGACCGTAAAAAATTACTGGACGAAATTATAAAATGTTGAACCTCAATTAAAGTTTATGGTGGGAATATTATCACACTTTTAAGATGATTTTGGAAGGGTAATTCATAAAAGGAGGGCCTAAATGTACACATAATTACTGAATTGTTTGTTATAAAGACTCCATGACAACGTTCCATCGCTCACGACAAATTTCTCGTCTGAACCACTTGAACCATTACTACTTAACCACTGAAGGAAAATTATAGACTAGAGTCTATCATTTTCTTTCATCGGTTAAGTACTCTTCTTCGATTTCGTGATGCACGCGAGATGAATAGTTAACATGGTGATGAAACAAAAAAAGAATTCAAGAGGGTTTTAAAGATGTCGCATCTCAAGACAAGAAGAATGGTCGAGAACCTAGTATGGGATTGACCTCTCATGAGTTAGCCTCTTCTTATTGAATGAATGAATTGTTTTTCGTAAATCTTTTGGTGGTCGTATCGTGGTCCCTGGTAGCGCAATCAGATCGTTCGGTGGTGAACCATTTTTTAAGCAAATTAATTTTAAAATTTAAGCCGAAAGTAAGCCCCTCCAAGCAAATAAATTGACTTTTTTTTTACCGATCTGTCGAGGGTCGTTCAGTGGCTCGCAAGGGCGCAATTTAATCGTTGAGTGGTGTATCGTGTTTTCGATTAGTGTGGTCACTGCTAATCATTCTTGAGATTCTCTTTGTTTATAGAATATATTTGAGGCGAAGTTTAAGGGTGATTGGCAATGACTACTCTCCTCTCAAATAGGTTTCAAAACTTCGCAATAGTTGGATACAATGTTCGAGACATAATTTAAATAATTAATGCTGTATTTGTCTTGCGGGATGACGATCCTTAGTGATCCTTGCTTTAACTTTTTGGTGCTATTTTTGAAGCGAATATTAATTTTCACGTCCCAACGTTAATATCAGTTTGAAAACGGTTTAATTAATACATTTTTCGCCGACAAACGATTACGTGTCGATTAGACCCTGGTATATCTGGCTATCATGAAAATTGAAATTTTTGGTGCCAACGTTATGGTTTATCCTAAGGATGATTAACATTCGCTGTACTCATCAAATGCGTGAAATCTTCACAATTAATAGTCGTATGCAATGTTCAACACGTTATTTGATTAATTGACGCTGGAGTCGTCTTGCAGGATGTCTTGTTAACATAGAAAATAACTGCATAATTATAGATTTCCTTAACCAAATTTGTTGGGTGCGAAATTTTACGAATTCATATTTTGATCGACATTTACCGAAGACCAATCCGTATTTTTCAAGCAATTCTAACTCACAAACCTTATTTTGTTTATCACTAAGTTCTCTGCAAATTTACTGCGTCGGTTTTCTTGAACTTCATCGTTTCAATCTTACAGTTGATTGCAGGAAAAATATTGGATGAACAAGTAGCTTATTTCGTTCAAAAATCGACAAGACAGGATGAGCCTAGACAAGCAACGATAAGCCTTGCATTCAGATTGTTTTTGTTCGTGAATAAAAATGAAATATAACGTTAAAAAGATGCTGAACTTGTGAGTTCATAAACTCAAAATGTAGCCGAGTACCATCGATTAAAGTTTTATAATAACGCTCTCAACGATCAGCTGGCTCGTTTCCAGAGGGATCCAAAGAAACGCAAACGTGCACAGAACCGGCGTTTTGTGACGATGTTGCGAGCAGCCTCATGGAATTTCAACTATTTCCGAGTCGTTTTACCATCGAAGTATTGAAGTGACACGCTAGTTTACTCTCCAATCACGAATCACACACATGCGAGAAACGACAGCAGGTGGTTCGTCTTTTACAAATATTTCAACCGTTACAAGGGTGTTTCTTTATTTCATAACTAGTTCTGGTATAAGTTAATTAATTTCTGACGTCGTAAAATGTTTCGATCGACCGAAAAAGCCAAAAATACATTTAACGAAACAATTATGTTATTATTGTTATTTTTTTAATAATGTTCGAAATCGATTGGAACAAGATTACGTACTTCATTAATCTCTCTTTTTTTTAAAATCTGTTCCTATTTTTATCCCCCTCTGCAACTACAGATTAAAGCTTCCCAAATAATTTCATGTCTCATTCGTTATGCTGACGTATTTTCAATTGCGAAATAAAAATTGTCATGGAGTTGATTCAAAAAATGTAACATAAAATACGATTTTAAATAAAATGTGGTAAACGTCGAAAAGTTGACTAAACTGCTCCTACGGATCGTAAGAAACCGTCTAGAAATTTAATTGACTCATTCAACTGGATTTTGTAAAAAATATATTCACTTCGTTAAATGACTAGTTTCTATATCAATTTTGTGCCCAACAAATTTCCATCTTTAGCTTCAATATTTATTCACGTGAAATTAACATAACAATATTCACCACAAAATTATTACTCTCGTTGTTTCTGTAAAAAAGAATCATTCACCTTTCATCGTTAATATATTAGAGCAGGTGCGAAGTTTAAAAAGCATGCAGTCTAGTCGACATTGAAGATTTCCGACAATTACCAATATTAAGTCGATTTTATCAATGCATGTGACGATATCATTGTAATCACGTGCTTCGCCTTCTTCTTTGTGACTTCATTTTATTACCACGCGATGACTATGTTACAACACTGTCAAACAGCACGAGATTCTAATATAGATAAGACAACATCCGAAAAAAATTTGAAATAGTCGAAGTAGGAACAAAGTGTGGCAATGAATTCAAGGCGGACTGGAAGTGCGAAGAACGATGAAGATGTGAACGAACGATCCGGTGTTTTATTCGTTGGGAATGGAGTTACGAAATGCGATGTGAATTTGTTAAGCCTAGACTTTTTTTTTTATGAAGCTCGTGTAAACACCGGTGTAAAAAAAAAAATTACCAACGTTTATAGTTGCTATAAAATCATAAAAGAATAATAGGACGATTTAAATTGTGCTGGGTTGGCTAACCCTACTGTACGGTTAATAGCGACTCAAAGAATAATCTTTACAGAGAAGTGCTTTTTCTTGGATTTATTTCTTTCATAAACATTTCTTAGCATTGGTTATTTCAACATTTATACATACGATTTTTTATACATCGATCGCTCTGAGTTGTAACTTTTCGGCATTATATAACTTTTGCCATCTGTAGATCGTGTAATAGTTTATGCATCACGCTGTTTGTTATAGATGTCTTTATTGTGTAGTCATAAAGAGAAGTTACACTTTGCAGTCCACGTGCAGACGATTGTCCTCGTGAATTTGCTAAACGTTCAAATCTCATTGTCAATAATGGCTAGCATTAGGAATCAACTAAAATGACAGATATCGTGCTCGATAGAGACGACAATATTTTAAAATCAATAATGTTGAATTACAGCAGTCAGAATATCACATTATTGATAAATCAATAACAGTAACTGAAATGTTAACAATATTTTGTGGAGATTGAAATAAATACAAGAAAGGGAATGAAATTTGTATATCCAAACATATCGAATGTATTTCCGTCGATAGATTTATATCAAATATTTGCAACACTTTCGTTCTGATTTGATGTCTCATATAAAACAAAGAAAATAATAAAAAAAACTGGTGTGAATTATTTATTCTTTCGTACCATCGTGAAGCACTTATTACTACCCCTTAATTTTCTTTTTCTTTTCTCCTTTCCGACTGCATACTCAATGAGGAGTGAGAACGAGCACGCGATTCTTACGATTTGAGAACACAGTCAAGAAAATTGCTTCTTAGCTTTACAAATTGAAGCCCTCATTTTTCCATGATTGCTAACGACACTTCTTCTTCATGGGCAATCAACCTGTACACATTTTTCCTCGACAAACTTACTCTATGAATTTATAAAATAATCCTTAATAATTCAACCCTATCTCGCACCAGCTAAGCACCCTAGTCCAAGATATACACGTGAGAAAACATTGTCGCCTTCTTGCAATCTGACGCACGAGACTTAGTACGATTTTTTTTATCACTTCAAGATATCGTTGATTTTTGCACAACAGAATGTTTTTGATTATTTGTGGTTTAATTTTAACGGCGAGTTTTTCGTCTTTGGTTAAATCGCATTCGATTGACGAGACTCTCGGAATATTTATTGTCGACGTTTCTACTTCGCTGTTTTCGCCATCTACGATCTCAGCTCTTCTCTGTTCTGATGACGGTGAATGAACATTATTTTGTAAATCATTGGGTGGAACATGGCGGAATGAATTAGTTTGAAAAGTGAATTCTAGAGGAGTTAATTATTTGTCGTTACTTTTCTTACTTTGTTTCCCAGTTACCTCAAAATTTGTTCAAATTCAGATGGAATCAATTAGCACAAGTATGATTCGTGATTTTTCAGAGAACACCGTCAATTTTTCTAGACGAATGTCACGGAATAACGTGATGAGCCAAGTCACTAACTCAATCGAAAATTTAGATGCTATTAGACGAGGATTCACATTCGATCATCGAAATATCATCGTTCTTGACCTTGATTGTTACGGAGCTCTTGACATTTTAATCAAGGTATTGTCATTAGGATCAGACTTGCATTACAGTTTTGATCATTGAACGATCACAGTGCTGCTTAAATTATTTTGCGTTACATGGTAAAATTGCTCTTGAAATCCAACACGGAGAAAAAGTCTGAACCTCTGATTGAATTGAATGGAATTTTTTGTTCGCGTTAAACTCATTTTAGCCATGCTTTATTTTTACCAACGAATTTGATTCCACGAGCATTTCGTTTTTGATCTTTCAAAAACGAAATAAAGAAAAAGAGGAGAGAGAATTTAGTTTCCTTGTCGGACTCCAACATTAGTGAATCAAAAGTGGATGGAATTAATATTTTTTTTCTACAGGCGAATGAAAGCAGGATGTTTGTAGCTCCAGCAAAATGGCTGTTGATGCAGGATCTGCGGGATCTTAAAAACGAGAAAAACACATCGATGAATGTAGACAATATGATGGAAAGTGATGACGTTTCGTGGGTATTTGAAAATTTTCGTAATTTCCATATGTTTCCGGATAGCGAGGTAATTCTGAGTCGTAGATTGGACGATGATTTCGTTAGAATCTTGTCACTGTATCGTCCGAGTTCTCGGGGTGAATTGATCCTTGAAGATCGAGGACATTGGACCAAGAAAACGGGACTTCTTCCTCGTGATCGCCTTCCTACGTCAAGGAGACGACGAGATCTCCGACAAACTGAACTTAAATCTTGCTTGGTTGTAAGCAGCTCACTTAATACTTCTCATTAATAAATAATAAAAAATTGTTATTCTTCGATATTCCCTTCGATCGCCGACATTGATCACATTGTCTGCGATCTATTTGATCTGTCGATCTAATCGACAAGTGAAACTTATACCAACAATGGAAATGACGATATGATGAAATGAAGATAACGAAGATTTTAATTGGTGTTCGAAAAATTGTGGAAATGAATCAAGAATTAATTAAAAAATTCACAAGCCATATTATAACCCGAAGATTCTCGCGTCGGTTTATGAGAAAGAAAATGAAAATACGACCATTGGCTACTTTTGAATCGTACATTTTTCCATATTAATTTTAATCTCATGGCTTACGCTGTTCTCTTTAATCGCAGATAACGAATAACGACACTTTCAATCATCTTGACGATTATCAGGACGCACACGTGGACGCTCCAACGAAATCAAATTATCCATGGGTTCTTCATCTTGCGAGAAGAATGAACGCCACGTGAGTCTTTGCATTTTAATGATTGACTATCAACCCTTCGTTAATACATTACAAATTTTCTCCACCGGGTGGAGAAAATTTGTGAGGTTATGAGGTGAGGTTATGAGGTGAGGATTTGAAAGGTGTGACCCGGAGTATCGATCATCCTCCTGTTACCAGCAGCACCTCGGTCGGATTTAATTGAAAAAAAATTAGGAGTTCATTTTTAACTTTCCTCAATATCTGTGCATCATTAAAATTCGCTGAATTCCTAAAGAAATTGTTTGAAACAATGAATGAAAATTTTGATTCTTCGATAAGTGATCATTTTATAACGAGTATAATTTTTATCATTTTCTCGACATGGGCTTTGAAATTCTCACTTCGATTAGGTTTTTGACTTTCAACATTTTTTTTTTGTATTTGGAGTCAAGACTCTGCCGCATGCTTATAGATAAGTGAACTGTCATCTGTCAGACTGGGTTGTTTTATGATGTGTTTTAATTGATGAGCTCAACTGATTTCGTGTTTTGATAATAAAATCATGATGGACAGTAATGTATCGCGGTTCTCGGTGTTCTTGACCTTTTTCGCGAATCTTGATAAACGATCATTTTTCTTTGACAAATATGCAATTCATTATTTCAAACTGTGATGAGAATTCCTATGATACGAAACGTTGGAAGATCCACACGTGCCATTGAAATGCTATTGGAATTTATCAGTTCAACGTACCAATCAATATTTCTGGATTAAAAATAAAATCACGGACGATCGGAGAATTCCGAAGTACACAAAAATGTATCGATCGAATTTAGACATTCAAAGGATTGACAAAAAAAGAAAGTTTAGACAACAAATTTTACATGATTCTGAATCTACAGCCTAGAATTTGAAGAAGCTTCGATTTTTTCAATGACTTTGGGTGACGATTCCGCCGCTCCGTGGGGCGCAATGAGTTGTGAGACCCTTTGAAACCTCGCTATTCAGTATTTCTCAATTAATCCCAGATTTTTCAACAGAGTATCTTTCACGTCACGAGATACGTGGGGTTATCAACAAAAAAATGGTTCCTGGAGCGGTATGATAGAGCTTTTAAAAAGTCGTGAAATAGACCTTGGTTCTTCGGCAACGTTCTTCACATCGGATCGTATCGGAGTCGTCGACTATGTTCAATTGTACACTCCAACGGGGTGAGAATAATAATCAACTCATTTCCATCCTCAGTGCATGTGTTTTATAGTTACTTCTTCTTTCAATTATTTCCATTTCAAGCATTCCTTTTTCATAAAAATCGTGACGTTTTGTTGTTCATTTTACGATGCAACTGTGAGGAGTGTATGGCGTACGACGATGTTTTATAGTGTGATACGATGTTGCATGGTCCGTTTTAATGTGTTTTGGAAAGACGAATTTTCCTAGAAATATTGTTTCAATTGCTGTCATTTTTGTTCGAGGTTGTATTTCTAGGGATATTCGTGACATGAGATATTTTGGGTTGGATTGATATTGGCGAAGTTTACTTTACCGGGAAAATGACGTGTGTACAATAAAGTTACATTTGGTGAACATTTTATGATGTAATTTCCATACAACAAAAGAAAACTTTTCAAATTGGACGAGAACAAACTTTGTACTGAAAAACTTGCCGCCATTTCCACCTTGTGTGGGATTTGAAGTTGATAAAACACGATTTTTTTATTACTTAGTAATTGAACAATGGTCTCAGTAGCAAGAAATAGTTTATTTGGTTGATGACGCCACCACCAGGTGGCTCATTCCTAGCCTGTATTTTTCGTACCAATACATTACATATGAATATAAATCACTCGAATGCAAAACCAGATGTCAATTGAAAATGATATACGCATATAATTGACTCGTTAAGCTCGTATATATGACTGCTAATTTGCATGATTAGATGTTGAATATTGGAGAGCATTGGTAGGGTCGTATTTTTATTATACTTCGCGTGTGCCAATAAGAGTTTTGTATATTATTCAAATTAAGGCCAATAAAATATTCACTTGTGTGCCACGTGTATAAACGTTTGTGCATCTTGACAAATTAATATTAAATGAATGTAGGTCCAGGTTTTTATTTCGACGACCGCCGCTGTCTTATGTCAGCAACCTTTTCACTCTCCCCTTCGAACGTTCCGTTTGGATCGCCATTGGTATACTTCTCATAGTTGTTATCGGCCTACTGTACTTGGCTATGAAGTGGGAATACGCAATGAAATCGAAAGAGGAAATTCCCCAACCAGATTGGACCGGCAATCACAATGCTGTACCGACTTTTAGTGACGATCTCCTTGTTGTAGTAGGCGCTGTTTCTCAGCAAGGTGACGATCAACTTCATTCACTATGATTTCTATCACTTCCCCGTATTTTGATCGCTTAAGTGGTTACACGTTTGCAGAGATTGAAAAATTTACATTTTTTATAATATTGCGATTCGACACTTGTTCATGTCGATGTATTCGTAACATGAGTTACGGAATCACGTAATCATGCTTTTTTTTTTTGTACATTTTTGTCATAATAGGGTCCTATTACGAACCCATGGCAGTTCCTACTCGAATAATCGTTCTTATGACACTTCTTACGGCTCTAAGTCTCTATGCATCTTATACCGCTAATATAGTGGCTCTTCTTCAATCAACTGCAGATTCGATCAACACCGTCAGCGATCTTATGAACAGCCCAATGAAAATTGGCATCTACGACGTCGTTTACAATCACTACTATTTTCAGGTGAATTTTGCAATGTCTAGAAAAATTTTCGACGGTTTACAAAACATATTTTTTTTATGAATCTATAAATGCTATAAATTTCTTTGAATAGGACAAGAACATTTACAAAAGTTTAAAAATACTAACTTGCGAACCAATTTTTTTCAGGCGGCTCAAGATACAGAACGAAGGGAATTTTACGAAAATAAAGTAAAGGGAAAGAAAGAAGTTTGGATGAATCTCCAGGAAGGTATGAGTCGAGTAAGAAAGGGTCTTTTTGCCTTTCACGTCGAGTATGGAGCTGGTTATCAAGTGATTCAAGAAACTTTCGAGGAAGGTGAAAAATGTGGTATTCACGAGATCGATTACCTTAAAATGCTCAATCCACTCCTCATTATACAGTATCAATCGCCATATCGTGAAATTATTCGCGCTGGGTAAGCAAATTTTGACTGAAGGGCCATAAATAATCAGTCGGAGCTTCACTTTTAAAAAATGATTTGTAAAATAGTGAATTTTAAAGTCACTCGACAAGAATGAAGAAAAATGTTTGCGAGACCCAAGGACCTCGAAATAAGCCTCGAATTTCACATTCAAGGTGTCACCTGTCTTTGTCTTTTTTACAGAGCTCTTTGGATCCGTGAAACAGGACTTCAGTATCGCGAGATTTCTCGTCTTTACACCGACAAGCCTGCTTGTCAGGGACAAAATAATTTTGTCAGTGTTGGCATAATGGAATGTTACGCAGCCTTTATGACATTGGCTTATGGTGCCGTTATCACTTTTTGTATTCTTCTACTCGAAATAATATGGAGCAGATGGTAACTTGTTCGATTGAATACAATTTATGGCAATCGATTAGAAAAATTAAAAATCACATGTATTTATATAACGCAACTACGTTTTCCTTGCTTTATCGTGCGTGTCTACGGAACTGAAAGTAGGTCTTTCTTCAAGTTTCGAGCTAGATGGCGAGGGGTGCAAAGAGTAGCATTGTTTAGTTCTAGGTCTCAGGAAAACCCGAATTCATACTTTGCACATGCACTTTTCTCACGAGGTCCGTTTATTTTGCGGATTTAACGCCTCTGCGCAGCGGAGCTGCATGTTGTCATCAATGGTTTGGTCGAAAAACTATTCACGGATAGGACATTCGCGGGGGAACCGAGAACACAACCTAACTTGCGTACAGACAGTATTGAGTGGAACAACGTGTTGAAACATTACTGAAGAGAAATTTTGAGCGATTCCGCCAAAAACAGCAGCGATGAGTAGATACAGTGTTCGCCACCAGATCTTAAAAAAGCGGGAAAGAAAATTAAAAATGACTTATTACCGACGAAACACAAAAAAAAAAGGAAAAAACAAACGAATGTACATACGACGCATTTGTAAAATGGAAACGCGAGAACACAAGACGAAATTGACGTCGGAAAACATATTGTGTTGGCGTACGTCGTACGTCAATAAATTGAGTAAAAAATATATAAATCATCAAAAGTATGGTCAATCTATTCGATGTTAAAGTCAACTCTGAAAATCAAAGAACAAATCGACATTCACATGCATTTAAAAAAATTGAAACAAATTAAATAAACGATTCAATAAGGGAGAGCGATTGGTCTAGAGGATGAGGGCTCAGGCTCGGAAGTCGAGGGTCCCCGCTTCGATTCCCAGGCCGAACACCAATGAAAATTTGAAAAAATGTTCAAGTGTTTTCAACCGCATTCCCCAGTCTCTTTGAACCGTCCAGGTGCCTCCCGTGGACGGTTCTCTTCGTGCGGATGGTGGCCCCCAGCCGTGTATTGGCTGGCTGATTGCAGCGCAGCTAAGGAAGTACCTGCCTGAGACGCTTCCGATAGCCGTGTTTGGGCGTGCTCACATTGCTACCCGGGGAGATCAGGTAGAGACTGTGACTGACTGTATCGGCAAGGTTTTCTGCAGTTTCCCTTCGCCCTCGGCAAATGCGGTACAGTCGGGGATAAGACGGTTGCAGCCGCACAGGGAAGTAGAAGGAGAGAGCCTCGGAAAAAAGGGAAGTGGTTGCCTTGGCAAAGGCGGAGATATGTAGAAGCCTCGGAAAAAGGAAGGTAATGGAAGTCCAGGAAGCTGCGGTAAAAAAGGAGATGGAATACGTAAAAACCCGAAAGGGCAGGAACAATAAAAAAATATAAAAGATTTAATAAATATAAATGAAATAAAACATTCGATTTACGGGTTTTGGCAAATTTCTCCATCGAACTAAAATGATACGTCTTTCATTTTTTGCTCCCATTTTTGGAACCACCGGGGCTTGTCGCAGTAATGAATTGGTTTTCTAAAATGTCCGAAGATATTGCTGATGTGTATCTCAAATTCGATAACTCGGGGAGCTATAAAGGGCATGTCTTTCGCAGAACTTCTGCAACATAGCTTGCAGACAGCGGTGCTAACCGCTGTCTGTCTAAGCAGCGTTGCTGGAGGTTATATTGAAGAATCCACAGAAAACAAATCAAAGATTGGAAATATGATTTTAAAAGCGGTCAATTTTGCCTCAGTCGGGCCTTCAGGATAAAATACTGATCCTCCACCGCCGAAACGAGAAAGAATTGAAACTATCACATCGGACAAAGAAACTAAAAACGCGCAAACGATCGTGGAGAAAACAAACTCGCCGAGAATACGAAAATTCATTCTGCAAAATTGTACGGTTTATATAAACCAGCGAATACTCGGATAAAAAGACTTGGCATGGTGATGTCTATGAATTATAATAATACCAATTCGTATTCTAAATCGTTGCTGAATAATATTCGGGTGACGTTGAATCATCATCCCTGTAACTGGGTTCGTCCATACTTATTTAAATAAATAAATAATGTAATTACATTCAAAATCACGAATTTTAATTATTGTAACTAACGTAAGGGAAATAGTCAATTTCAGCGTTGTACGGAAGAGATTAATTATTACGGGAACGCTGTAAATTATTGAAAAACTGCGTAAAGAGTAAATTTCGACCCTCCGTAGTAACTTGCAAAGACGTAGAGGTCAATTGATTTAAAAATACCAAAAAAAGATCATATTTTCTTTAGAGATCGCGCCTCTCTCGAAGCTTCAAAGTAGCGGATAACTTCGAGCAAAGAGATCACGTAAAAAGGTATAAAATATGGTGGTAAAAAAATATTTGTCATTGCAAAATTATTGAACCTAACATTTTTTCCAATCTTTCATTTCGAAAAACACGGTTCCTCCCCAAACATTTCGCATCATGGCTCGTTTAAGCAAACATTACCGTTTAGAGGAATATTGAAATCGATTAAACTTAAAAAAAAAAAACGCAAGATTAGACTTAAACATTGCACCCGTCATTTAAATAAAAATAAATAATAAAAAAAATAGACTCTTCATACGAATATTTATTCTCTTAAAAATGCAATTACTTTTAAAAACTATTGCGTCTTTTCTGGGAGCTTTGCCCCAACCCCCAGCGGGGCTCCGCCCCTTAACCCTGCCGGGGTTTGCACCCCCTGGACCCTCTTCGGGGCGGCCATCCAGTCTGCACCTGCCAGCTTTATCATGTCATGTGTACGGTAGCTATGCAGCGCTGCTTACATTCGGTAATACTATTTTTTCTTATGAAGTATCCTGCATTCGATATTCAGTTCTTACAAAGCTCGGAAACGTGGTTTTGTTATATAAAGTATCGTGTGTACCTCAAGCGATGTTTTCAGTACGAGTCGTAGCCGAGCGCGCAAACCTCGGCGTAAACATCGCGCGAGGCGTAAAAAGCGCCACTTTGCCTCGGTACACAATGTACTTCTTCCATTAGAGAATCAGGTGTAAATTCGATTTTTCTCGAAACTTCAAAAGTACATTAAAAGACTCAATATTATCGTTGCAAAACGATGATCCAACATTTGTGTCAATTTCTCAATCGAACATTAATTTTTCACCACACCATAAATTTCCAAATGATTCAACTTTTTAAAATATTCTATGCGATTCACCGATTAATTGTTCTCAATGAAATATTCGTTCGTGCAATTCTTCGATAGACATTTTTTTGAATTGAAAAAAATTGATTGCAGGCATCCTTGGAAACCTGAGGAACCGGAATTGCAGTCAGAGTTTGTGGACTGAAAGTTCGCTTCGTCGTAAAGGACACCAAAGTCTTGATTTTTCAGAAAATTTACTTCGACATGAGAATTAGCAAAAAAAAAAAAGGTTTTGCGACTGCGATGCATTACTTTCAAATATATATAAGTGTATAAATTATTTAGGGTAATTATTTGGAAAAAGTTGCTACTTTTGAGCGGGTAGAAAATGTTGATAATAGTTTTTGGTAAAATCCAGCATAAGATCTAGCGTGCACTCTGGCAAGTCTTCGACGCAAACTGCTGGATTGCCAGCGAAGCGTGTGAAAGAGGGTACAATGGTTTCTGGTGGTACAACCGCTCCATCCTCGATATAGCAGCAGTCTTTTAGGATACACCGCCTTCCCTGTGAAAATCAAATATCAGTTGTATCGCTGTACTTGGGAAGATGATCTTTAACAAAATGAAATAAACAAATAAAATTTGTTACGCACTATGACTGCATTTTTTCCTATGTAAATATAGGATCCTACCACAGCAGCATTGACAACTGCTCGTTCTCCCACAAACACATGATCGCCCATTTGGAGCGGAAAGAAAGCGACTCTGAAAAATATTCATAGTACTTAAATTTATCATTTTTTAATTATTTTTTCCACTCCCATTTGGAGCAGAAAGAAAACGACTCTGAAAAATATTTACATTACTCAGATTTATTATTTTTTTTGTAATTCAAGTCAAAGTTAAATCATGTCGTTCATTTTTAAGGTCAAATCGGGACCAAAGAAGTCAGTTCAATGGTTCCCTTAACTTAGTATGTGAATTATTTGCATTTAGCAATAAAAGTTATCTATTAATGACTGATGACAACAAATCAACCGTCACAACTTTGGATTTATTTGACAATCCAATGTTTTGGCTCCAAAATCAATTTTTAGTTGATGGGAAATGGTCGGATTCAGATATTTTGGATCGCGAGGAATTTTTTTGAAAATATAAATGAAAACTTGAAATTGAAACTAGTTTAGTTGACGCAGTATTCTTGGTCCGCGTAAACACCCATTTTCGACCATTTTTGTGAGGAAGTTTGATGCGGACTCTAGTAGAAGGTCAAATTCGTTGGGCTTTGACACAAATGACCCAATTACAAAGCATTTCTTTTGTATTTTCAACGAATCATTAAAAATCGTCAAAAAAATCTAGTACTTGTTTTTCGTACTCACCCTTTACTGAATTTTTTGTAAGGTGGCCTTATAACAACATTTTTGCTGATAATGCAGTATCGTCCTGTTCTAACGTTCGCCAAATCTCCGCGGATTATTGCATCCGATTGGACAATTACTTTTCCATGTAAAACAATATTTTGAGAACCGCACAGAACGGTTTGACGACTAACTTTATTTCCCGAAGCCTAAGAAAAATCATAGTTGCGATTAGCCCAAGAGGTTATGTTCGCCACAGTAGTAGCCTTCATCGAAAACACACGAAATTCAACAGTTCTTACCGTTTCGACGTACTCGGCTTTGTTGTAATATATATCTTGAGGTTCCATGTTTAAAAAAACAACAAATTATACGCTTTTTCCTTTTGCTTCGCGATTAATATCGCGAATAACAATATTTGACAGCACCGTGTACGAGATACCTGTCATCCGCTATTGAACAGCTGACCTGCTCGCTGGACACAGGAAATCATTGGAATTTGCGCGTAAGCTGCTGCCACCTGACGAACAAAACTTCCAGATTTTTGTATTCAAGAAAATTCAAACGTTTTTTAAAATTGAAATTATTTCTCATTTTAGAGAGTTACCACACTCAGTGGAAAAAAGTTTAAATATACAGAAAACTAGATTTTCGAAACGTTACTGAGCTAATTGGTAATAGATGGATTATGAGGAAAATTTCAAAATCAGTTTTCGTAGAATTCGAAGTGAATCAATCTGATCGAAGTTACGAAATTAATTCGATCATGAATTAATGAGCAGATTGTACAGTCTCCGAATATTTTTGATCCGATACAATATTGAATATTATCCCCGTTTTCACACGGTAAAAAAAAATATTTAAAGTCCTACAAATGTTGCGAATTTTCATAATAAATAAATAAATAATGATACTTACAATTAACGTGTATATAGTGGGATATATCGAATATGATGAAACTTTTAATGAGGTTTGGGAAGGGTAATTCATGAATTGCAGACCTATGTGTACATAGAATTATGGAATTGTTTGCTACGAAGATCTCCATGACAACGTTCCATCCCCCACGACAAATTTCTCGTCTCTCCATTCTAGTCTACAATTTTCTTTCAGTGGTAAAGTGCGCTGGGACGATTTCACGAAACACGCGAGATGAATAGTTAACACAGTAAAAAAAAAAAAAAAAAAAAAAAAAAAACGAATAGAGGAGGGTTTGAAAAAATGTCGCTTTTCAAGACGAAAGAATGGTGGAGAACGGAGTGTGGGACGGGTGAAACATTCGACAGACAGTGTTTACTCGTTGCGCCATTATTCGGGCCAGAGGAAGGTGACATTATTGTGGTTGGTAGTCACAGCGGAAATCTTCGGATATATTGCCCATCGTCACAATGGATAGACGAGAACAAAGCACCAACGGGTTACAAAGTTACAGATCTTATGATCGAGACAAAAATTGCGGATTGTATAATCGATCTAAAAGCTGGAAAATTTGTTTCGTGAGTACACTTTTATTTCCACATGACGCATATATTTGGGGTTATGTGTATCCGTTATGGCAGGTAATGCCGATCAGTTTATTTTGAGGACGAGCGTTGTGAGGGTAATGAGGATCATTATTTTTTGCGCCGGGGGAGGATGAATATCGTTTACTTGAATGAATCGATATTTGGGGGTAATGCGGATCAGTTCGCTTAGAAACTAATGGTCACGGGGGTAATACGGGTCATTGTTTTTTTTTTGTTTTCGAGTGGTGATGGGACCTGTATGCCGAGAGGGATCGCGAGGGTAATGCGGGTCGATTTGTTTAGGATTCATCATGATCGATTCTTTTAGCGACAAGGTCGATCGCTCAGGGGAATAAATTGGTTATTAGGGGTAATTTGGATCAGTGGCTGCGAAAAAGGGACACGGAAGATTGGGTCATCAGAATTAGTACTTGGGCATAATTCGCGTCAGTTTTTTTTTGTTTTTGAGGAATGTTGGTGGTAATGAGGATCAACGTTCTTAAGGGTTTTTGACAATTTGTTCAATGCTGTGAAGGGAATAAATAAAAATGTTATGACAATTAAATTGTTTTATAATGATACCATTACTTGACTTGTTTCTTGAGTGAATAAATAGTGAATATTAAATCATTACGAGAATGAATTTAAATGTAGGAAAATCGTTTTTTGTCTCATACATAGTTTGTATATAAAATTTTACGACTTTCTCAAACGACTATATATCTACCTTCACTTAAACTTCGTACTGTGACGTACCTTAATAGCGCAGTATTTTATTAGATAAACTTCAACTAGAACTAGAGGATGAAGCTGAGGCTAGATTTATGGCACTTTTGCCTCGTTCCGAGTTAGCGCCTGCAATTAGGCTTCTCCCGCAGAGTTTCTCTCGTACCATTTTCTCTTTCTCAATCCATTTACGTAACTTTTGTGTTATAGTTACGACCACCGAATTTGAGTTTTCTTTTAATTATTATTATTATTATTATTATTTTTACGTTTTCGTCATCTGCGTCAGGTGAATAAAACTCTCGGTTGGCGTGATGCCTTCACTTTGAAGATGCGATCGTTACTGCACAGTCGTAAAATTTAGCTTATGACTTAATTGCATGGATACTTCATTTTATTATTTTTATCACGTTCTTAAATTTTCGCCTTGTTTTTTTTTTTTTAGAAAATTTGATCCACTTATTTCGGTGTATCGAACTTTCTCATCAGCTTTTTATTCATTAAAGTGACAATTTTATTTCGCAAATTAGTTTAATTATTAATATTTTTTTCTCAAAAAAAAAACTCTCCGCTCAATGGGTCAATGAATTGAGAATAAATAATTATAAAAGTATTAAGCTACTGTTCCAAAAACTACTGTCCTACAAAGCTACGAAATGAACAAAAAAAAATTCAAACACCATTTTCGGTAGTGATCATAGAACGAGACGTTTATTAATAACTGAAATCCAATTCCATTGAAGAAGCCTTGAACCTTTTTGAGATTTTATTCTCTTACGACCTTGCATGTGTTAGTTTCTAAAAGTTTTTTCTCACATTTATGATGTTTTCAAGCCTTTGTTACCCTAGCTGCTCAAATACAAATATTCGTCTGAAGTACTGAGGAAATGCAGACATTAAGATCCACGGACAAGCGGTACAGACTCGTTTCGATATTTAACATTTACGGCCTGTTAGTTGAGTGGTTTGTGTAGCCGACGATTGGATGAGAATTTATTAGTTTTCGTAACTGTATATCGTAGAATATTTATTACCATTTGTGACTAAAGATGCGTTTAGCTTGATCAGTAAATCTTCTGCTTGTTTTTTTTTGCATCAACGTTGATTGTCTGTCTGGTACGATTTGTGTTTAGATTATTTTTCAATTAAATGCTAAAAATCTCAATCACATTGTGCAAAGAATTTTGCACATTTCGAATAAAAAAAAAAAATCTAAAAATTTGTGTCTCCTTTTGTTCGATCCTAAAATAGAGTGAATCGAGTTTTTGTTCTTCCTTTAGCTTTTCTCCCTCTCGTTACGTCTTCGCCAATCAATTTTTTTTTTTTCAATTCCCCAATTATATATTTATTATAAAAATGCAAAACTCATTTTAAAGCTGCTACCTGGACGATTTAAAAATGGTTAAATCGCTGCGTATGGCATAATTTGGTTATACATTAAAGAGGTTTTCAGGGTCATTACCTCTGTCCCTCGATTCTTACTGCATACCCAACCGTGCTTACGATGTTACCTTCTGCCACGCGATTCTCGCCGACAGAGAGAACTCATTAGCATTCACTCTTAAGGCTTTACTCTCTTTCCCTCGCTCTCGCTCTCTCTCTTTTCTCTCTGCTCTCTCTTTATATCTTCCTTTTCTTTTTATCCCTCACTCCCTTTCGTTGAAATCTACAAGCGACGATGCGAATGACGTCTACAAAGTTCTCTCTTTCTTCGTTCTCTTTCTTTTTTCTGTCTTCTTTCAATGCAGAAAGCCGCGCAGTGGCTGCTGTGCAAGAAGATCGCCTTCGTTTCCCATTCGGACGGTCATTTTACGTCACCTTAAACACAGATCGTAATCGCTCGTTGTTACAGGGGTTCTCAGGATCTTCGATTGGCCATACTAACGCCCGAGAAACTCGTCGTTTACGGGATCGGACTCAGCCAAGAATCGAGCGAACACGGTTCGTCGAACTCGTCACTTTAATGCGCATCATTTATTCGCTCTCCTTCTTTTATCTTCTTCTTATTGTTCCTTTTTTTATTTTTTAACACACGCAACACTGTGTCCAGAATACGAACTCTTGGCACGCACTCCCTCTTACACCTGCCACCTGCTCCTCCTTTTGCTGATCCTTTATTTATATATTTTCATTACTGTCCCGTAACGTCTGATACACTGACGTTACAAACTTTTCATTTTTTTTTTGTTTTTTTTTGTTCATTTTATTTTACTTCTGCGAGACTTAATTTTTTTTTGTCTATAATTTGTCATTTTCTTTACATCCACGATTTTGATTTTTCAAACAATTTAAATATAGCACAAACAATATTTTTTTGACGCACAGGGGATGCAAGGGAGTTGAAGAGTCACGCTAGAACAATAAAAATCAGAGCATTTTGGGATTTTTTTAAAAAGTGATTGTAAAACGAATTGAAATTCTCTGCACAGTTGTTTATTGATCAATTCATGAACTGCGAAGAGTAATTTTTTTTATACCTATCAATTGAAAAATCGTGGCTGCACAGCATTTTTCCAATGACACCCCTTTTTCGGAAGATCGGAAACTTGGCTCGAAGAATTTTTAACTTGAAGGGGAAAAAGATCATACAGAAGGTCGTAGAATTATTTTGATACGTTGTTTTTTGTCAAAATGGAGGAGTTCTAAAAGAAAATATGTAAAATATAAAAATAAAAATCAATATACAGACGTTGTTGGTTTTTCTCCGCGTGGAAAATTGCATGAGCTACATTTCTTACTCTTCCAGACGGAGATGAGACGGGAAAACGCCGTACACTTGCCATTTGTTCAATTAATCAATAAGAAAAAATCATTTTTCATAAGTCAAAAAAAAAAAAAATCTTTACAGAATTTCGAATTATGCTTAAAAAAATGCCTTGAGCAAGTAATTTTTTCTTGTTCTACATCGACCTGAATCAAAATATTTTCAAACTTGCGAAAAACCCTCGGGTTCTTTCTTTTTCATATGTTTAACGTTTGTAAATGTTAAAGAAAATTAAGAGAATGATTTTCTTTGTCTAATATCTAGAAACTGTTCTAAAAAAATCGAATTTTTTTGTTTCCCAACGCTACAAATTGAACAGAAGCTTCCTGATGTTTAAAAAAAAAAGTAAATTAGTCAAGTTTTAACTGTCCCTGAAATTTTTTTTTTTTTTTTTTTTTTTCATCGACGATGTAAATATGACAGGAAGAAAACATTTGTGACACACAGGCGATCGATGCATCCTGGATGAAGTTTACGAGCACGAGCTGTCGCGATTTCCAGCATCGCTCACTACTGGACCGTTCGGCTCGGCTCGAGGTCGTGATTTTTTTTGCATCCAGTGTCTCGACGGTACTCTCATGTTCTACGAGCAAGAGGCTCATACCTTTGCTCAAACGTTTAACAATCGTCTATTACCAGAGCCCCTCGTTTACGTTTCCCGGAACGACGTCTTCGTCACACCGAGTTCCGGCTGGATTCTGGAATGTTACAGGCACGTTATCGCATTCCTAGTGTACAACATAAAACTTGGGACAGCACTCACGCGGTCTGTCTCTTTGTTTTCCACGTATTTTATGATATGCGAGTCCTCTCGGGTGTACAATTAAGAATGTAGGCCTTAGGCGGGGCAATGGGGGTCAGTTAAGGTCAGAAGTTTTGAAAAATATCATCGAGTCATGTTTTTACATCGCTTGATGGTAAACTCACGTTTCTTTTTCACAAATCCTCATCCCAGACCTGACTTTTTCGTAAAAATTCGATGAAACATGCAATTGTTGCATTTTTTTACAATCGTAAGTTTCGTTTTTTCTACTTTACGATTATGAGGCTCAAAAGCTCATCTTTTGTGGATAAGATAACATTTCGTAATGAATCATTGAAAAGTGAATGTTTCATCTTTTAATCATTTTCAAAATTTTGTTGACAAACTTGAAATTGGTCACTTCATTGAAACCTGGGTCAATTCGACCCGGAAAAAAATCAGGCGTACAATTCAAACGTTTCTTAATACGTGTGCATCATAAAAATTCGAAAAATATAAAATTAAATTGTACTAAAAAATTCTGAAAACGTTTTCACAACGTCAACATTTTGCTAAGAAAAACCATAATTTATAAGATTTTGAATATTTTTTAGTCTAATAACTAATAATGTATTCATGAGGAATTATATTTTTCAACAAAAAAAAATATATTAATGCTATGACGAATTTTCAAGAAAAAGTTTTTTTTTTTTTTATACAAATGAAATTAGCATATTTTCGAAGTGAAAAACATCGTTTAATTTGGCAAAAAACGCTGGCAGTCCATGAAAATGTTTCTGGATTGGAGATGATAAATGCAAGAAAATAAGTCCGGGTCAATATGACCCAGTGCATGAACGGAGGGTTCTCAATTCATCGAAATGTGTATTTCATGCTTCCATTGAATTATTATTTTTTTTATGCACATGAAAATAGTTTTCTCCCATACAACGAGCTTAATAATTTGTCATTTTACACGATGCACTGCCAATGGTTTGGTATTCGTAAAACCAGCCTTAGTGGCTTTTCTTGAAAAGTTGGATCTAAAATATTCCACTATATTTGGATATTCATGCGTAGATTTAGTAACTAACGGGAAAAACCGATTATGCGCGAAACACGAGAATGAGAAGAGCAAAGAGCAGCATAGGAATAAATAAAAAAGGAACAAATTCACAAAACAAAAAAAAAAAAATTGGCGCCCACGCGACGGAAAACACAATTATATTATTCGAATGACGTTCGTGCAGCGACCAACATAGCTGCGCGATAGCACCACAGTTGAGAAAGAACGCAGAGCAAATGGATGCTGCAGGCTGCATCTTTTTTTTCTCCCTGCTCTTTTTCATCTTTCTTCTCTCTCTTTCTCTCTCTCTCTCTCTCTCTCTCCCTCTCTCTCGCTTTCTGTCTTTTCTTCTCTGTTTTACGCACATTTTCATTCGGTGACGAGCTCTTGGGTTCGTATAAGTTGCAGCAACAAAACGGGCGTTTCAATCTCTCGTCTCTTTTGCTAATTGGAACGTGCTCGCACTGCGTCCACATGACAATTGTGCATACATAGTATGCCAAATGATAAATTACGAGAGACTTATAGACGGGTCACTTCGTGACACTGCACACTTTATGCACTGAAACTTATACACTTTGGTAATCAAACGCCGCGTTCATTTAGACAAATCTACCAACATATAGCTGCGTGAACAGAAATATATTTATGTATTTAGTCCACTGTTGTGACAGTGGGTCATTTTGACCCGGAAACATTTTTTTTCATCAATTATCTCTGACCCAGAAATATTTTTTAAGTCTCGCCAACGCTAGCAGCAATACTTTTTCATTTCATTCCCAATAGTATTGTTTATGAGGACATTGATCTCGAAAACATTAAAGAGTACTATTTTTCGAAAGGAAATGTACATTTTTTCTAAAATCGAAATATATCTAAAAAATTAAAAATGCAATTTAATTTGATATTTTCCGAATTTTTATGATGCAAACATATCGAGGTATGTTCAAACAGTACTTCTGATTTTTTTTTCAATAAAAACTGACCGATGCACGCCCCGGGCCAAATGGACCCAATGTGTCATCGAAGGGTTAAGCAGGTAATTGTGAACCAGCGAATGCAGATTTTTGATCAATCAAACTGTCACTCATTGCCCTTCATAGCACCGTCCAGCTTTGTACCTTCGATGGTTATTTTTTGTTATTAATTCGCTTTTGGAATAATTTTTTTCAGCATTGGATAGACTTTTTTTTTCTCAGAGTTTATTTAAGCTTCTTTTTATTCAGGATTAGCAAATATCTAGTTGAACCATTGAAAAAAACTTTTGCAATGAATTCGATGAACTACAGGCGACTAATTGATTTCAGTTTAAAAAGAATGGTACACGTGTTAGTTTCGTAAAAAAAAAAACTTCATTTCCCATTGTAGATCCGTAGAAAAAGTAGTTTGAAACGATTCCATTTTTTCCCAAGTCGAATAAAACGCAAGCTTTTTAAAGAATAACGTGTATTATTCCACGATTTGAATACTGGATATTAAATTTATTCTACGATTGAGGATTAACGAGTTTCATTAAACGTTCAAAAATAATGAAATATGTTTGTGTATTTAATTAGCGTTATTGATATATTATTCAAACTCGATAAATACGAGTTCTAAGGTTAGCTTTGAAATTTAATTAGTTAACAAAAATGATCTCAGAATTGAAAAAGTTCTTGTTCCATGAGATCGTTTCGATATTTCAACGAACACTAATCATGATTGGAAATACTTTTGTTTAGTATAAACAAACAAAAAAACAGAGAACGTTTTGAAAATGCTACATTGTGTGTCACATAAAAAGCCATACTTCACAATATAATAAGTGAATTAATTAATACATTTATTCAAGTATAGATTAATGAATGAATCAATTAATTTATTTTTCATATAATATTTGTCTTTGGTTGCTCAGAAGTCACCATTATATTTTCTCCAATACTTTTTTAGTCGCATGATATCGTAATGTATACGATATTCCAGATATGTTCTCCGGTATATTTCATTTTTATGAACATGAGCTACAGACGCGGATATCTTTGATGCCCCTCCTCTCGCTGTATCGTACTACCGTGAGCAATGTACCATTAGAGACGCACAGATATGTTTTCTCTCTCAGCCAAACATACCCACACACACACACACAGACACACACAGAGACATGGATACATAGACACACGTAAGTGCATCAGACACAGAGAGAAAAATGCACAAACAAACGTACAGGTGTGTGACACACACGCCCATATAAATATGTATGGCAATAGGAAAAAGGAAGGGGGGGGGGCGGAGGGATTCTTTGGCTGAACGCAGGTTGAAATAGTCGAGTAGTGTATATGTATTTATCGATGAATAATGTATGTTACGAGGTATGTATAACCATATACGAAGTAGAGTTGAGTTTATGTTGCTGGTACGGCTGCTGCGCGAGATATGCACAAGCCGAGAGACGATCACGAGCCAGCAAACATAAACCCGCACACACACTCGATTCCTCATACACTTCTAACGCAGCTTCATTTTATTCCCGTGTTCACGAGATGTTAAACATTGTGAAATTTTCCTTAACGTTGTTTCACATTATTTTTCCAACTATATCTCGCGAGCCAAACATTGCCTCATAACGCCTTCACTCTCTCCCTCGGCCAAATCTTCTTCTATTTGATCCCTAAATATCATGCTTTGATCATACCACCTAGACAAACGGGAATAACCCCATTTTTCACTTTTCCTCATTCTAAGAATCGTTGCTCAACCTGTTTTTCTTATTACCAATGAAATTATTTGCTGGAAATCTCTCAAATTAGATACGCGTTTAACGAATAAACACGTTTTGATGATTAATTTGCACTTGGAAAGTTTTTGACGTAAATAAAGCCGAAAATACGTATTCACAGTGAAGTTTTTGGTGACTCGTTTGTATGATTTCTAACGAAAACTAACGTCAAGAATTTTTTTGTTTCTTGTATGTTTTTCTAAAATCACTCGTCTTTGAATTCTTTTCTTTATAGAAACTCAAGCGAATCTAATCGTTTCAGCAAATGTTTCATTTCACTTTTTGTATTTTTTCTGCCATGTCTTTCAAATTTTCTCAGCTCTGACGTCAAAGTATTTTCGTTATTTTACGTCATTAATACTTGACAATTGATTTATATAAATGACGACAGACACGTTATGCGGTTATGCCTAATCATTTGCTAATATGTGATTCACAATGGAAGCGAAACATGCCCGCCTAAGTCATCGAGTTAAATTAATGATTTTTGGAATTTTATTCTACACTTGAACCGCCCGATAGTATTTCTTCAAGATTTGTCTGCTCCAAATCGTGTATTTTGGCTTCATTGACCTCTGCGTGACCTCAATGATCATTCAGAGGTTTTCCCCGTTGGATATTTGTACACGTGGACTTGGAAAATGGACTTTTGGTTTGTAACAATGACCCTTGGGTGATAATAGATATCAAAACATAGCAGAATCTGGTAGAAGAGTTGACGTCGTAAGGGATATGGAAGGTGATGGTACGAGAGGAGTGGAAGCAGATTGGACGTACAACCTCGGTGAGGCTGTCCTCGGTATCGAGGCCGTCACGTTGAGCAGCTTCGAGGTCGGTATCGTCGTCCTGGCGGAGAGGAATCTCTACTGCTTCCGTGACAATTGTACAGCTCTTAAATACTCCAAGAGACTCGAGTACACTCCAGTATGCTTTCGAGCTTACGTAATCGGTAAACACGTAACACACATTAATCTGTATAAATAAATATAATACACACATGTACACTCGATTCATTTACGCACGACATAGGTGCTTGACATAACAAAATTCTCGATGAAATTTTAGTATAAACACAACGTGTGTTTTATTGAGTAAACATCAAGTGTGTGTACATTGCAATATTTCATTTTTCAGTAAACATTTTTTTTTTCAATTCGAGTCTTGTTACAACGAAATTATTACTTATGAAGAAAAAACAACAACGAAGAAATACATCAGGACGTAGCAGTCGAAAATAATAGAAAGCGAACGTAAATTTGAATAATTGGTTTCCCAATTTCCACGAGCCGGGGTGGAAAATGAAAAAAAAAAAAAAATTCATTATATAATCAAAAATCCTGATGCAGAAGATTTTTTTCTTCTTCATTAATAACTGAACCGATATTGTTAAGGTTTTTGCTCAATTTCTCGAACGTATTTCTTCTTATATTTCGTGTCACCACGTGCATAAACATAAATAAATGTGTTTCGTGTCTGTGTGCAACGTGTCAATGCATATATTTACTCGAAAATACAATGCGCTAACGCACGTGCTCGTACGCACGTTGTTGTTGTTGTTTTTTTTTTTTTTTTTACAGAACCGGATGGCAAATTGATGGTACTTGTCGTGGCCGACACTGACACGCTTCTACTTTATGAAGGAACGACGCTGAAGTGGTCTGCACAATTACCTTTCACACCTGTTGCCATTGCGAGGGCCCATTTTCAGGTAAACATCCATTTCAACTGCTATTTATATTTATGTTTCCATATCAAATCAAATGAAAATTTAAAAAAATTCTGTAAGAAAGCTCTTCAGTGAGACAAGCACATTTTAATAGAGTAGCAAATTATCGAATACGCAAATCAAACTGCTTCGCTTTTACATCTGTAGCTACAGTTACATCAAAAGAGATAACAAAAAGGTCTGAATTTGTGCGAGGCTGAAAGTTATTTCTGTAAATTATATAAAGTGTTGAAGAATAACTGAAAACACCCGAATGCAAATACTCAAATACACAGTATATAAAAATAAACACAAATGTAAGTTATTTCACAATTACTCAACGGGTACACGAGACCCAGTTTCAAAGATCTCAATATCAACGTTTCTTATTCTCGTTATTCTCTTGTCAACTTATTTATTCATTATTTCAAAAGTCACAGCTCTTCTTTACCCCTTCGTTCCTCGTGGTAGCCTGCCTACAATCGTCAATATAGCGACAAGTTATTTTTGTACGATATTACCATGAGCGCAAGGAGAGACGATATGTCGTTGAATAAAAAAAAAAGGGGGAAACACATATCAACACATTTATTTTTTATTTTTATTTTACTCAATACATCGCAGTATTTATTGTCCATATATTAAAACGCGTGTATGTACAAACATGTGAGAGTCCGGGACACCGGAGTAGATTTGTTATCAACTCTGCCGAACGATAGCACGTAATCGAGAGAAAAAGATGGCCTTTGACAACGAAATCGAGACCTTCTACAGCCCCGAGAACGAGCTGCTCTTTCCGCTCTGTTCATGTTCCTCTTCCGTACTCAGCTTTGTCGACTATCCTGATAGAACATTGGAAACTATAGCAACTAATGCTTATTGGTTTCGCATGTACAGCTTGTCCCATAAGTCATCTTCAAACTGCTGCCTGGGAATAGATTGCACGAAGAAAGCCAATCTGTTTCGTTAAGTTGAATTGAAAGCGATATTTTGAAATATCCTTCAAATTTCGTACATACTATGAGAGTTTAGATTCAATTTACTGCGGAGCATAGTAATTTTTGCAAATTTTCCCAAAATTATTAACCCGTTTATTATAGTAAGTATTGTCATAGTTCTCATTTTCTGCAGAAAGAACATTTTGAATATTAATTGACGAAACAGATCCATTGTGTGGGAATTTCTGACGAGGAAAGTCTGCGGGTTTCAGTTACTTATTTTTTATTTGGCGAGCGGTTGGTCTAGTGGATGAGGGCTCGGGCTCGCATTTCGAGGGTTCCGGGTTCGATTCCCAAGCTGAACACCGATGAAATTTTGAAATTTTTTTCAATGTTTCAACGGCAATCCCCAGTCTTGACCTCTCTGTGATGCCTGAGCGGTTGGTGTACGGCTCCGGGTGCCTCCCCGTGGACGGTTTTCATCGTGCGGATGGTGGCCTCCTAGCAGTGTACTGGCTGGCTCATTGCATCACAGCTGAAGAGGTACCTGCCTGAGACGCCTCGGGTAGCCGTGTTTGAGCGCGCTCACATTGCTACCCGGGGAGATTATCTAGAGACTGCGATTGACTGTATCGGCAAGGTTTTCTGCAGTTTCCCTTTGCCCTCGGCAAATTTGATACAGTAGAGGAAAAGACAGCTCTAGCCGCAAATGGAAGGTGGCATTCTGGCTCATAGGAAAAGGATTAGGAACTGGAAAACTGAGGAATTAGGATCAGGGTGAACAATGAAAAATAAAAATACTTATTTTTTGTTCTTTATTTGATTCTTTGCGCTCTAGCACCTAATCCCAAGTGGAGTGTTGACACTGAGGTCAAATCACGGTACCAAAAAAAGGTCTTACTCTTCGGTCTTTCTCAAAGTCAGTAGATTCGCCGTCCCTTATTTGTTAATGTATCTCATTGAACGTACAGCTGCATGCGAGAGTGCGAGAAAACGACAGATAAGGACTTTCTCTTGAATATTTTGCGATCTATTTACCTGCTGATTTCTGCTGCGGTCTGCATGTCGATAAACTCATTACTAAACATCATAAAGGCGTTTCTTCAAGAAAATCCTAGTAAATCGATCTCCCATCTGACCTTTTAACTCTTAAAACTAGATCCATGTACTTTACTCACCTCTAGACTCAGCCATAAAGTTTATCTCACCCTGGTGTCTTCCGCGAGCGTTGGAGTCTTCCTGGACCCAGGTGAAACACACACGTACGAGAACTACGAGAGAGAAACTTGTACGAAGCTTGTTTTGCACTCAAGATCTCACTGTACGATAATCCAGCCGTGAGAATACGAGCCTTTCGTACAACTATGAACTGCAAGATTTACACGTAGATATTGGAGACCGAAAGCTCTCAAAATATCTAGGAAAATCGATATGATACCAACCAAGTTCTCGTTCAGGGAAAACTCCGATCGTATCCATTGCGATTATGGCACACACTGTGTTTCTACAAATCTGTACATTTTTTCACACAAAAATTATTATTCTTGTTCATTGAAATGATAATAATAAACTGACTAGTAATATCAACATCGACTGTCTCAATGATTCGAACAAGGAGATATATTTATTGTGATTTAATTAATTATTATATATGATTTATCGTCATTAATTTTTTGTTTAAAACGGAATTTTAATTCCAGACGTAAAAATATGACTTTTTATCTTCAACTCAGTGTCTACCCGAGGAGTTAAATGTTTTAAATTTCCAATCACAAAAACGTTTCCACGAGGAATTGAATATCATTTGGCTTATCTCTTCATTTTAATTTTTATAGATTTGAGAGAATATTGGAATATCATAAATTCAGGAAAATTTTATGGAGTTCAGATTAGTGTTCGAAACACTAGTGAATATATTTGTCGTTTGTACAAATTCCAAGTGAGACACCGGCCCGACACGATGCCTCTCTGGGACTCCAAAATAAATTGAAAAATATACAGCCCTGATGTTTGGACTCCGAATGAAAAAAATCGCAAAAAAAGGAACAAAATTGTTGATCAATAAATCAAACGACTTTTCAGAGCTTGTTTCTCTTTTAAATCTCTCGTCATGGAAATGCTGATGAGAGATTTAGAATCATTCCTTTTATACTATCACACAAGAATTTCGTTCACCTCCTCCAGAAATATAAATTTATGTGGTTAACAAAAATGAGGGAAAATTATTTCAGCAATTTCGTAATTAATATTTAATGAATATTCATTTATCTCACGATTAAGGTTGCATTGTAATTTCTAAATCTGTTTTCAAAGAGCTTTTTGGATCGTGTAAATCGATAACTTTTTCTGTCTTGTTCTTGTATGACTTCTCACTGTTTTTTTTTCTCGGATGCGAAGAACATCCGAAACGATCGTTGCCAATAAGAAGCTTTTTCCCGCTCACAGTCGTAATGAATGAATGATAAAAAACAATGAGATAAAAATTGTTTTTATTTTTATTTTTTTGCTAAGATTTGGATGTATTTTATGAAGCATCATTCAACACGTTCATATAATTTACAAACTAAAGAAAGAAAGAGCGCTTTTATCGACCTGTTGTTGTACGAAATATCTTAAATTTAGACCACCGTAGAAGAAGCAATTAGACATCCCTGCCGTATTAATCAGTTCGCGATATACGTGTTTATTAATCGCAACTGTCGACATTATCAGAATTTCATTGAACTCCGTAACCTCTTGAATAACTTGAAGTCAACAGTCGAAAACTAAGTTTTGGACAAATTGTCATTGCTAATCGAAGGATTTCCGATTCGAATTAATTGAACACTTGAACTGAAATGAAAAAGTTTGTCATTTTGGAAGCCTACATTTTTCGTGCAATCTCATTTAAAAAAGGCATGTAGACAAAAGTGCACGCAGAAAATTGGTAGAAGAATTTCATCAACATTTGCACCCATGAAAAGCCTTTTGCCAGAAATTTGGAAAAAAAAAAAACACAAAAACAAGTACACATATTAGCTAAAAAAATGAGTGTAAAAATGGATGCTTTTTCCACCTATAACCTCCGAGAAATTCGAAGGAATTTGACGTTGTTACTTGCGTCACGAAGTGTCGTTTTTTTTTTTCATCTTCCATTCTTTTTTCTTCACCGGATTTACTTTGTCAACGAGAGGATTGGAAAAAGAGGATATTCTCAGCAAGAGATTGGGAGAGCCATTTGACACCGACAAAACAGAAATTCTCGGGTCCCATACAGAGCTGCGATAAGCTAATGGTCCATTTGACGAAAGCTGTTTGTTGCTATATATGTATTGGTCTTTGAGAAGAAGAACAAGAAGAAGAAATAATCCGAGAATTTCGAGGTCCCTCCTTTTGACCCTCGAGGGAAACTGCGACTCGTAAACTTTCAGCTCGTATCTTTTTCTACACACTATGTATATACGTATAGCCAACTTCATGAGATAGCAAATAACGACCTCTCGCGCGACTCACCAAGTCGTTTAATTTTTCGTCATTATACTTTTGTTTAATGTCCAGTTGTAACGAGCGCAAAATTGCAAGTGAATATATGGACATATCTCATATGAAACACTTATCTGAATACAGGTGGATTCAATAATGGCGTTAACGAAGTAATTACTATAAAATATTTATTACTGAAAAGAAAAATGTATATTTTTCCATTGAACCAACACGAAGAGACTTTAAACGTAAAAAATGACAATTACGGCAATGCAAGGGGGTACAATCTTTAATTTTATTTTTATTTTTACTAGACTGAGGATAAATTTCATTATAGAAGAGATTTTATTTTATTTTTGAGACATTTTTTATTTCCCTGTGTATAAGTTGCAAAAATTTTGAAAATTTTCGGCGCTTATGTTGCTTTGTTCGTGTAGTTATCAAAAACTTTTGACTCCTGTGTACTAGAACTTTTAATTCGGTCAATTATTAAGCATCAAGGACACACAGTTAACTAGATTTTACCAGCGACTTCGCTCTCGTGGTTCAAAGGAAAAAAAATCATAATAATAACAACAATTATTTTACATACATAACGTTCTTAATATTGACAAATTCTCTGACAAATTTATCATATCGTCTAACTTATTTTATCCCTTTCAATGGAATAATTGTTATACACTAGAAAAAACAAAACATAATAAAACAAAATAAAACAAAAATAAAACACTAGAAAAACTAAAACACAAATAAACACTCATCACAGAAAAGATCGATTATGGAGAAAGATTCAAAGTTGCAAATCGATTTTTTCTTTTGAACGACGAAATATAACATTGACCCTCGGCGCGGTAATGTCCCGATTTCCATCTAATCCAGGCCATACTTTACCGATTAATTGAAAAATAGTTGAAAGTTTGAAAGTTTGAAAAAATGATCGGAACCAGAAAAAAAAACGATACCAATGCTTGTTTTCGATTAAATGTAGAAATGATAGCCATCGAGTATTCTGAACCAGCCTATAGACTGTTCCGGTACTTTGGATGCTGGAGGCATCTCGTTGAGTTTATATCTCATCCCGTTCCGATTTGCTCTGATTCGAGTACCGAGCTTGACAACTCCTGATCCCATAATACAAGCACATATACAAACGTACACGCACACACACACATAAATGAATACATGTATGTTATGTGTATATATTTTTATGTACGTACGCAGCATTTGGAAGGGGTCATCGTCATCCTCTCGGACGAAGGCCGGCTCGAGGCATGCTACCTCGGCGCCGAGCCGTCTCTCTTCATCGCTCCGCCTCTTCATCGTCGTAGCTTTGACTACAAGGCCGCCGAAAAAGAGCTACTGGAGTTGCGCAAACAAACAAAAGACTCAGCACTTTCTGGTGAGATATAAAAATCATGCTGAAAATTAATTTTATTATTACAAACCTTTACATCGCTCTCAAATAATTCAAATTAGTTATGGTCAATTGGATCAATTATTATAAGTGTCAGACTATGTGTCAAAACCATTTACTTTTAGAGGTGAAAGCTACTTGGAATTTGCGAATAATTTGAATGATTTTCGGCTCCAAATTCTGTTCCAAATTAATTAAAATTCAAAATTTTATTAATTCTTCGCTGTGGGTGCTATATTTATTTTTCATTTACAAGGACCTTGAGTAGAAATTTATTTTTTTTATTACAGTTTTGAAGGATTTTTTGGAGACCATGCAATTTTGAAAACTTTAAAAGAATATCGGTAATATTAAGAAAAAAAAAAAATAATAATGATCATGTGGAATCGTTGTTCAAGTCGGTAAATTGGCGATTTCGGCTGCGGAGTCAGAACTTCTCGTTGTTATCGATATCTCGAAGGACCTCGAAGCGTGTCCTGTCACAGAAACGAGCGAAGATAATGAAGGACGTAACACGATGTGTCGTGTGAGCATCGATCTCTCTTCGTACACGCCACTTCGCGATGTTGAGGTCAATGTTCAATCTGCAAAGCCATTGGTCGTCACCAATAATTATCACGTTTTTTCCAATCTTTGTGAGTATTTTTAAACTCCATTAATCGTTATCATTCCGATCCCAACTTTGTTCATTACGAATATTTCCTTCAGAGACATTTCTGCATCCAGCAACGATTTTCTTCGAAAAATAAAACGATGACATTGAAATGAAAAGTGAAAGGACATTGTATTATTTTTTATCGTTCGTATCGTCTCCACATCTAGGAGAATTTTCAATTAAGGGGGGGAAACCACATTAGGAAGCTTTCTTCGGTGATCCTTTTCTTCGTGGTAAAAAGTTTTTCTTCATGGGTAAAATTAATTAGAATTCAATTAAGTCCCGACGTCATTCTAATCATATTTCGATGAACTGTAAAGAATTTTTAAAAATAATTTCAATTAAAAATAAAAGAGTTATGCCGTGAAGTCTGCTGACGGTCGCAGTCGAAAGTTTTTCAATTCCGGGACGTGTAACCATTCCAATTTTTATCTGACATTAAAAAAGTATTTTTTTTTTTTACATTGATAACTCGTTTTCTAAGAACGTGAACTAACATTTGGAATGACATCATGATTTTGAAAGTGCCTCTGTTTGCTTTATCAATGAAAAAATATTGCGGGAATTGAAGAAATTTTTTCCAAAGCCTGCTAAACTTTTAATTTTCATCATTTCCAATTGCGTTGATGTATTAATTGATGTATTGCGTTGATATTCTAACAAACTAAGTTATTCATGTAAAAATAGTACATTACGATACGTGTGACCTAAGGAGCCGATTATTGCACGGCGTGAAGTTAGCGCCCGAGCGCAGCGAGGGTGCTAAACGCCGTGCATTAATTTGGGTTTGGGGGGGTGGAGCCCCCCCAGGTACGCGATAAAAATGTTTAAATTAATTTTTATATATAAATATTTTCGTGTAACACGCACTCCATCTCTCTGTAGTCTTTACTTTTAATTTTAAACTTTCATGTGATCGAACGGGCACAGATGCAAATGAAAACAAAAATTCCCACCACTTGAAAACAATTTTGACGCTATGCTCACACATACAACCTTGCAAAAGGCCGATTACGGGTCGGGGGCTGGGTGATGAGCGTTTTATGCAATTGAAATATCCAGTTCAACTACGTCATTTTTCTCGGAAGATTTTTCACAGACTGGAAATATTTTTTACTGTGCAACTACATTTCTGAATTGATGATTTTAAGGCTGCAAAACAATTTTTACATTATTTTAATAATCATTTGAAATTTTCTCTTAATAACACTCTTTCAAAATTCGATCTGTTTTCCCTGCTGTGTTTTTTACGGCATAAGTGTCATATTTATATTTGCTTTGTTTTAAATAATAATAAGAAAATAAATAATAACATTTTTTTACAAATAATTTCCTTATCCCTACTTGATACGGAAATTACCGACATGGAGAATTCGAGAACAACAAACTGTAGGTTTAACGTTTCGTATCAATTTACGTTGTCACTTTTTTTACAACATGAAACTGTTTCTCAGCGAAAAGCTAACCTACTCCTCGTTTGACAAATGTCAAAAGAGCTGTCGGCTGCGAATTTCTAAGTGTCAAAAGACGTTTCGACATATATTTTCGTAATGATTATAGATCTGTGAAGTTAGTCAATTAATTTACGCACCGTGCAGAAATAAGCAACTTAGGTCACGGAAAAGCTTGCGTAAAGTGCGGGTTTAGGTCACACTGTGCTATAAAAATATTTTTTAATATCAGATAAAAATTGGATTGCGTACACGTCCCGCAATCGAAAAGCTCCGGACTACGACCGTCAGCGAACTTCAGGGCGTAACTCTTTTATATTTGGTTGAAATTAGTTTAAAAAATTCATTACAGTACATATAAATATGATCAATATGATGTCGGAACTTCATTGAATTCTATATAATTTTACCAAAGAGAGAAAAATCTTGAATTATCACCGAAAAAAAGCTTTCTAATGTGGTTTCTCCCCTTAAAGAATGAACGAGAAACAAGAAATTCTTTGAATAAAATCGTTAAATAAATTCTGAATGTCCAGCCGATCGTCAGGTATTCCAGACGATGATTCACATGTCCGGAAATCGACCAACTTTATCCGGAGAAATAATAGTAACGGCAAGTTACGAAACAGACGATGGGAATCTGAGGGTTTTACAAAAAAGTGCCACTTTGCCATTAAGAATGTTCATGCGAGCTTGTCCGCCAGAAAATACGGCATCTTTCTCCGCAACAATAAAAAACGGCGACAAGACTCTCGTTAACTTTAGTCAACTCTTTCCAGGTAATTAAGAATCTCGAAAACCATAAATAGACCAAATTAATTAACTTCTACGGAAATCAATCAATTTTACTCATATCGCCAACACTAATAATTCTTTTAATGAATTGGTGGTAGCAATTCTTGAAACTGAACAGTGTAATCTAATCATTTATTAACAAGTGAGAAGTGAACGAATATTAATTACTCTAAAAATCCAATAAATCTATTTCAGTATCCAAATTGACATCAAAGTCTAAGGGGATTTTGTCACAAATCGATTTTGTCACAAGTGGTCAGAATGTGTGGAATTCAGCAGTTAATTTGCCATACCCCCACTTGTTAGAAACAAGAAACTACCATCGTTATCCCTCTTGTCATATCATAAACTCCAAGTCAACAAACGAACGATCAGGAAGAGCTGCTTTATTGACATTTGCAATGTGTTCTGCAGAAAAAATCGAGCTTTGATTCGATTTCTCGATACGAGTGCTATCAGTTATAATATTATTTTATTTCGACAATTTATTTATTTATTTATTCATACAGAATTAATATTGATTGTTATCATATTTAATTTAATTTGTTCGGTCTCAATTGCTAATCTCGCAATATATTTTTCTCGTTGCCCAGATTAATTCATAAAATCTTATTTTCGTAAAACGGTGCTCATCCCGATTTTGATTTTCTCGATCCTGGTGATAACGATTTGACGAATACGAGACGATGGATTTTTGAACTGCCTAATATAGTAGGCGATTGCAATGATAGTTCTTTTACTGTAGAGATGTGGATAAGTTCGTTTCCTGTCGACGAATGTCGTCAGTTATGTATATAGTTAGACGTGGAAGAGAAGTGCGATGCTCGCTCGTTGGCAGTGAGACCCGAACTGATTTCCCATTGTGTCTCGATCAAGATCGGTTTTTCTTTTCGGTAAAAGCTTTCGGTATCGCGACATAATATCACAGACAAAAATAACACTGAAAAAATATTACCGAGACAAAATATCACACGACAAAAAGTCTCCGCAACGAAATATCATACGATAAAAAATCATCACGAAATATGCATGAGGGTTGTGTCTCTCTGTCCTTCTATTATACTATTTGTTAACGTTTGTTCGACTTGTTGAGATTTGTTTTCTGTATGGGTGTTGGTTCGCATGGGGGTTGTGTCTCTGTCCTTCTATTTGTTTGGGTTTCTTCGACTATTTCGTATAAAAATGTTATCGTTGTATTATTTTGTGGCTTCGTGTTATTTCGCCGCGATGTTACCCCGACGCCCTGAAAAAATATCACCACGAATCAGCTGAAAATAATAACATTTTGATATTTTTCGGGGTATTCTTATGTCGTGAATATTTTGTCGTGTGATCAAACGTCGTGAAACCAAATTTCCAGAATTTAGGATGTTGTTTTCATTGTTTTTGTTTTTCAAACTATAAGAACAAAACGTGCTTCGCATCATAACTTACGGTTATCATGATCAAATGAAATGGTGTCAAAATTCCTAAATATTGTAGTCTTTCATGTTCACGATGTTTTAAACTCCCTGGTAAACAATTCCATTCAGTTTTCTTATCGTCAAAATCTTTCCTTAAAATCGAACTGTCATTTCAAATATTCTACACTTCCTGAACCCATTTATAAGGGCAAGGAAAATGATGGATCATCAAAAAAATGTCTTGCGTTCGATTGAATGAACGAACTAAGGAAATTTTGATAATTACACAGAATTTATGGGCGAACACGCTCAACGATCGAGTTCGAACGCTCTCGGATTGCAACACACACATACCGGTAACGTTGTTACGATAGTTGCGGGCACAAGCACGAATCGTTATAGGATACAATCGAACGATCCACTGTCGATGACCCTGGTACTTGAGCAGCTGGTTGCCAGACTGCAGTCACGATATCCCGGAAGTTACGTCGCGACGATCGGTCAGAACCATCTGCAGCTCGTACAGACTCAGATCGAAGCCCACTTCGCGGCTCGTCAGCGCGTTAAACGTATCACGGTAAGTATATATGTCTACCTGTATTTTATCAATATGTTACACATGGATCTATGTGTCTCTCATTCTGAAACGCCTTTCCTCTTTCACGATCTGTTCTTCCGAATGCCATAAATCTTCGTACGTCGATATAAAATGCTGAACAAAATTCATCAGTCGAGCTTTCGTTTTTTCTCGTTTTTTTTTTCAAACATTGATACGAACTGGAATAAAAATTCGAACGAAATCAACTGGTTTAGTTGACCGAAAACCCGATTTTCTTGAAAATACAAATATTTTGTTGAATTCGTCGAGCAAAATTATTTTTCTAAATGATCTCAATTTTTGGCATTTTTTATTTGTATATTTGTTTAATAATATGAAATATTGTGTTGAGATAAAAAAAAATCGGTCAACTTCCGAAAACAATTCTGTTCGCCGCATTCAATAAAATATTTGCATTTTCAACAAATCGGGTTTTTAATGTTCGTATTTTTCATCCTTTTTCCGAACTCCTGTGGTTTTACAGTCGACGTCAAAATTATCACTAAGCTGAATGGTTCAACAGTAACCGTCAAATGGATTTTCAGTTGCCACAAGTGAATGCCTAGCTAGTGAACAGTTTCCTGGAAAGTCAACAGAATTTCAATTTTTATTGATAAACGTCATTCGGGCATTTCGGTGCCCAACGGAAGTTAAATCGACGGTTAATTTTTGAAAACTTGCAAATAATCCAATAGTCTGAGTTCTTATATTTTATAAGCATGTAAAAACGTATAAGTGTTCAAGAAAAAAATCTATATATTGTGTCTAGGATTTGTTTCAAGTTTATTTCAGAAATGGGATTTTTTTTACCATGCTCCCCACGAGAACCACGTGATAACTGTGTGCAATCTTCAATTGCTAATATCTCGAATATGCGACATTGAATCCTTTTCAAATTTTCGTCTAAATTCTTTATTTTCCAAAATAAAAAAATGTGTAGGAAATCGTTTTGAAGGGACCTCATCGCAGTATAAGAACAAGATCGAAATAAAAAGTAACGTCAATTAAAGTTACAAAAAATTTTGAGGTGCTTATGTTCTATTGAGAAAAGTCTCGTTTCGTTTCGTTATATTCTCGTTTTCTTGATTGGTATTCTATTGGAATGTTTGAAAACTATTTATACACGGTCCGATTTGAATTCCGTGTTGTTTTTTTCCTTTCTCTCATGAACGTCAATAAATCAATATTATTTTTGTTTTATTCGTCATATGTTTGATTCTCGTGTTCATTGTACTTTGACCTGGATAAATATCACATCGAGAAACGATCTCAGTCCTGTTGTTCCGCCTCTTCGGAGTGGCCGATTTCCCGAACGTACACGCAGTTGAAGAGCGTGGCAACGGGGCAAGTCGCACATTCACGGATTATAAGACCACGATGCGAGAGGACGTACGTTCCGTCAATCGCACACCAATACAACACACAGTCGTTAATATAAATTCATTTTATATGCAATCAACACCACGCCACATACATCTACATAAAACCATTACAATGTAACACGTCCTTAACTGTAAAACGAGAATGATGAAGATGATCGAGAAAGCAAGCGAGAAAGATTGGAGTCTGGGGAATCCAAAGAAGGCAAACGCCCCTTGGTTATCGTGTCGACCTTAAATAAGAAGGCTACATATTAAAATTGAAAATAAACGTCCAGTCTGAAACTGAACGAAAATTACAAGTTTAAATTGAAGAAAAAAAAATATATATAACTTACACTCAAAGGTAATGTCTGACGTACATTGTAATTGGTTTCACAATGTACGAGTACAGTGAACTTCAAAAAGAAAACAGACAGGGAAGTGAGTGCGGAAGAAACAGTCTGTAAATGTGCAGATTTTGGGGCCAACTTTTTTTTATTAAATAGAAAAAAAATTAAACGTAAAAACAATAATTCTCTGTTTTCTAAATATAAAAAATAGATGACTAACAGTATCTTTTTTTGGTAGAAAGAAAAAATTGATTTCTCCATTTGTTCGAGCGAAAAGATTATTCAAATTTCCATAATAAAAAGAACTCCCCTTACCAACAGAGTAGAAAATTAACACGGAATGACTTTTTGAAAAAAGTCAAATACTAAACAAACTCGTCTTATTTGGGATCCTTTTTGAGAATCCCAAATAATAAGAGAAAGTGTATAATTGCAAAAAGTTAAAAATCTTAGTCGTTGACAAAAGCTCGGCTAATAACTGAAACCGGCATCAGAAAATCAAGATTTGAGTAACTCTCGTCGATTTTTTATCGACGAGAGAAGAGTCCGAGAAAAAGAGTGTGTTTATACACCAAAGTGTAAAATAATGAGAGTACAAAGTCAGAGCGTTGTAGAGAGATCGTGAAAGAGAAAGAGAAAAGATGAGGAAGATGAGAGAATGCAAAGTGCTACGTAGCCATAGATATAGAAATGTCTGGGCCCCGTGAGGGCGGTCTGTGAGGCGCGTGAGAGACGGACGTCTGATTTATCATCGCAGATTAATTACCCTCGTTTTTCTCTCGTGCTCTCTTGCCATCGCCACGACGGCGACGGCAAAACGTCGGCTCCCGTTCACGCGCTACCATTCTCGTCCAATATTCACATATATCTATAGTTATATATAAATGTGCATAATGTGTACATATCTATATATATATATAAACAAACTGTTGGAAAACATGCATCAGAATGAGATCGGGCTGCTGACGACCCAGTTGAGAAACATCGAGAGGAGGATTCTCCGCGGCGTCAGGGAAAGGAATTCCCGATCTTTGGCCGCTACCGGGCTCCCGACCCTCTTGGAATCGACGTATCGCACGATCTTCGCCCACTTGGAGGATCTTACGGCCGCACGAGCGGTAATTGCTCGTTACATGCATGCGCACAGTATATTCTCAGCCACGGCAAAAGAACATATATATATTTTTTATACCCCACACCCCCCACCTTAATGATATACATATACATATATATATATGTAGGGTAGTATGATAATGATGGCATACGCACACTAAACATTGCACCAGAGAAGGAAGAACAAGAAGAAGGCCGGCGCCGGCTCCATTCTACCCGGAGGCACGCACACACGTTCCTCCCATATCACCATATCTTTCGTGTCTTTCTAACTTTTTTCTTTTTTTCCTTATAAAACTCTCCCGCACGTCTATCTTTCTTCTTTGCTTCAGTTAGGCAGGTTTAATAGATCGTTCGTGCCGTCGTACAACGCATAAAGTGGAGGCGTTCACATCCTTCGGCAAATCGGAAGTCTCAGCAAATGATTGTGGGAAGAAGAAGAAGATGTAATCAAGCTCTTTTTTTTCTCCGAATTCTTTAATTGATTACGTCGAGCGTCCAGTAGATTTTGTCCGTATGGGAACTCTTATCAATGTGGGGGAAAAACCTGATCATATGGATCAGGGTGTCGTTTCCATTTTTCAAACTCCCAGTAAGCAGAGTCATGTCTTTTTAAACATTGTTTTGTTCTCATTTGAAAAGGATGTTGGGTTGGTCCATCAAAAAATAGCTCAGAGAATTTGGTAGAACTTAGCGAGAAATGAGATCTTACAGAAAAAAATGATAGCAAAGTGTAGAAAAGTTATCTGATCGAGTTATCGGAAATTTCTCGACAGTTTTTGCTCAAATAAATACAGCTCATAACACAAAGTAACAGCGAGAATGTAATGGAAATTTGAGAATTGTTTTTCGTAGTGGTTAATAAAGTATATTTGACAAAGTTCAAAGGCGTTATGAGATCTGGTGGAATCGTTGAAAATATAAATTAACAAATTATCAAGAATCGTTTCTTGAGTGGTAAGAAAACAAAACGATAAGCTTATGTTCTGTTTGGGGGAGAACTGTAACCTGTAACCTGAAATCTAGAAAAACATGAATGACCTTCTGTGTGTGTGTGTGTGGGAGCTGTTCGCCGATTGATTTGATGCTCCTGTCTCCAGCAGGCATTAATTTTTCCGAATGTCGTTACCGAGACACAATTCTTTAATAAGTGTTGAGTGAAAAAATACGCCAGAAAGGAATTGGCCCTGATTTGAGTTCATAACCTCGATTAAGAACGTGAATCAGTGCAGATGGTGGTCCGAAAATGAATTGGTCCAGATGTCAATTGGTAGGCAATGAATTGGGGTCCAAAGATACGCCTTTGATACACTTTCGTTTTCCTTCTGCATGTGCAGCACGATTGCAGTTTGGTTTATTTTCACGCTAAAGTAATAAATATTATCTCTGGAAGATAGTAAATCGCGCGAATAGCATTTCGCGAAGAGATCGGAGCACGTAATTCGTAGATTTATAAAAGACCAGTGGCAATGTCTTTTCATCGGAATAACGATCTTCGAAATCGACGATTCCAGTGAAGAGCAAAAAAAACAAAACAAAAAAATGGTTTGGAATAAAGAATGACAAAGAGATAGCAGCCGTAGGTTTCTTATCTTTGCTTGACATATATCATGTTGCAGGAAAGAGAGAGAGCTGGACACGATTTGCAGTGTGCCCTGAGGTTACTGCTCCTTCTTCTACGGCTGAACGTGAACGACGATAAGTACGCGATGCTCGAGTCTGCGATCGGATTCGAGCCGCAGCTGCGCGACGATGTCGTACGTAAATATACATATATATATAGATGGATATGAATATATAGTAATATTACAGCATTATATATAATACCAAGCCATACAGATATAACTGGTGAAGTCAATTGCATGCACACAACTCTCCAAGTCCTGGCTCATGCACCGTGCCGCCAGTAAAGATTCGCATTCTCGATTATTCCTGGTACACCTTTTTCTTTCCTTTATTTTTTATACTCCACCTTATTCTCTCCCATAGCACTCTTTCGTAAAAGTTTTTCCTTGCATTTACCCGAGTGTTGGGCACGCGGAACGCAAAGTTCCTTTGCGTCGATTGCCGGCGTTGTTGTTGATGCTTTAGCCCTTTTCATTCTTCCACACGCGCGTCTTCGTATTTCTCTCTGAATCCTTTTTTCTTCTACTCTTTTTTATTAAAGAACTTTATTTATTCATGTATGAGCGTCTGTGTGTGTGTGGATAATGAATATTGCCGCTAGTCCGTAAACTTTTATATTCTTCCGCGCGTTCGGCATTTTGTCCAAGATACTGCTACACCATCGAAAGGGTTTCGCGTTTCGTCTTCCCTCGAGAAGAGGAAAAGGGCGATCTTACGTTCTCAGTCGACTCGGTTACGTCCTTATTATCGCTAGCAAACGATATATATGTTCGTATACATACATTATATATATATATATATATGGATATATTTATGAGCACATATAATTCTTGGCATAGAGCTCAAAGACTTCAGAATCGCGAGCGCATGTGTAATGGATTTATATTGCTTGGAGCACCCCGCAGCCGGTGCGAGATTATTGCTCTCCGCGTGCATACGAGAATCGAGAATTCATACGGTAGCTCGACTCTCGTGGTGCACTCCTCACGTTGCCTCTTCTGTGTAATACATTATACCTTAGGTATATATACCTGCCCTTACTGTACTAGAGCATTCAACTTCATGGCATGTAATTATATATATGTATATAGTCCAAGTACTGCCATCATATACCAGACGGGACTCAAGATATTAAAACACGCGGTTCAACTCCATGGTACATTAATTTTTTTCGTTTTTTTTTTTTCGGTAGAAGTCATTAAATTCACGCATCCTTGATCCAGCCATTTGGATTCATTCGATTACTGCTCTAAACCCTAGACGTCTACTGCTTTTAACCCTAGACACGCGGTTGAAAACCAATCCGAAGTTCTTTTTTCTTTTTTAGTAAGAAACTCCTTTGTTACCATTTTACAAAACTTGGTTCTATTTTATTGAGTGTTTGACAGTAAATGTCCACGAAATGCAACTCAATCGGACACTGTTCTCTTTGTTATCAAAGAAACGAATAGAACGAGGTATGAGCAAACGGTATTATCGTTCACGAAGTAGATTTTATGCTAATGATCAGAAAAATGGATTCTGACAGTCTGGTGTTGATCGACGATTGGAATCAATGATTGGCTTGGGCTTTTGTCGTTGAGACTGAAGCAACAGAAGCTAAGCTTCGTCTGGATTTTTTTTGAAAATCACAATTAACGCTAAGCAATTGGAAGCAATGATATAACTTTGCACCAGAGTCTTAGGTCTAAATAAAAAAAGTTTCTAATTCTATGAAACGATCTGTTTCAGGATTGGGAGGAAGTGGCGGATGTAGCACTGGGTGCACTGTTACGTTTCACATCACGCAAGTCCGACAATCCTGAAGCTTCGGCAGTTCGTCCAACCCTCAATTGGAACAAATTTGAAACTGCCAGAGACATCGCAAAGTTGAAAAAACGTGTAGTTCATGCGATCGAAAGAGTCAACAAGACATCGGACATCGCGGAGATTGAATCAGGTGAGAACATTTTTTTGCAGAAACTGTAACAAACAGTTGAACTGACAAACCAGATCAATCTGAGCATCATCTAATTATTAAGTCGAATGGATGATCCAATTTCGAATTTGAATTACATGCTTCGCTTCTAAGATGACGTACAATAAAATAAAATTGCCGTCCTTCCAAGGAATCGCGTATTCGATAAAAACAACTGCATTCACAGCAGTAAAAGTTAAAGGTGTGAATCCTAAAGAAGTGCGCAAGCACATCAGGTTTTCGGGAGGGTCATTGATCGGATGACTTAACCCGGTTATTGACGAGGTTCTTCACCTCATCTCGTTTACCTGCGTGCCGAATTGATGGCTTTGTGGAACAGAAAAAATGTTCATGAAACTTCTCCGAACTAATACAATAATAAGCTGAATAAAAGTTTAAACTTATTCAGTTATAACAGAAAGTAACTTCGGAGATATCTCCACTACAATAACTGTGAAAACTTATTTCAACTTCTCAAAACGTCAATTCATAACTGTCACAAATAACGGAAACATATGACATTTAAAACACTCCACAATCGGAATGTTGAATATTTCTTTTGATACAATACTGTCACGATGTTCCGCTGTTTTCGATGTCGTTTGCAAAATTGTTGTATGAATTCCGTAGCACGATGTTCCATTGAGTGTACATCACCAAAATATGTAAATAAAAATAAATATACATAAACATATGCGCAATAATGGGTCTACGCAAGTATAACACATCCCGTTGTAAAAACAAAAAGACGACAATAAATCTTACGCCGCCGGGACAACCGGTGGGCACATTGTGGTTACAGAGATGCGCGTATACTTGTCCAACATGTAAGAGAAGAACAGCAACGTCAGGCAAGTTTGCGGTTCTCTCGGATCTGTTCATGTACCACAGTAGTACACGCACTTCGTGCCCGTATTTACTTCTTACGTATATCGTTGGTCTACAAAAGGACGTAACCAAAACTTTGGAGCCCGTTAAGTTACGTGGGTTACGACCCTCTGTACACTAGCAATCGATACATCAGTTCTCAAAAGTGCTTCTTTCTCTTCCTCACTGTCTTTCTTGCTTTTTCACTGTATCTTATCTTGCAAATCTCCAGGATGCTCAATTACCCTCGCGCGCGAGTCCAAGATCAGTAGCCGAAGAAGAAGAAGAAGAAGAAGAAGAAGCAGAAGAGCAAAAGCGGAAAGAGCAAGAGCCTGTCTTGGATAATGATCGAATCATACACATAGTGAAAGAGAATGCCATCTCTCTCCCTCTCTCTCTCTCTTTCTCTTGGATGTTTCTCTCGTTGCTGTAGCTCCTGTTCGCCTCGGGTGACTTACGACTCTTTGCGCAATACGCAGACCCAACTCGGGTATCTTCGGTGTACGGTATCCTTATGTATAACAGTCATTGAACGTTCTTATACCGGCCCATTTTGACAGAGCACCCATCTTAAATCGCTACTGATCTTTAATCGCTACCGGTTGCCTCCTCCTTTCTCAATCTTTTGGCAATAACTCGTACCCTTATTTGTTGAAAACGTCGTCCCCTTCGTCGTTGTCATAATTGTCCGTGACATTTCCTGATCCAGCGAATATCCGATACATTTTTAAAGCGATCCATCACCCAGTTGTTCAAATATTGTTATATCGCTGGGATATGCCAGAATTAAATTCAATTTAAATACATAATTGAAGGTTTTATACAAAGATCGATTTCGGAATGTTAACATTTGTAAGTGCCATGATTACTAAAGACAATCTCGTACTTTCGTAATCACTCGAATCCCGATTAATATTCGTTTTCTTATTGAAACACACACACTTTAAATCGATTACCACATTGACTCATTCCGTTGGTCAATTATTATAATTCAATGTGCCAGTTGATGGTTAATTCCAAGAAACTATGTTCCCTTCGACGCCACTAAAGTTTATGCAATGTATATATATATATATATACTTATGTTTACATGGATATGAAGTTAAAGATTAGGCGTTGGCAAGAAAAACGATTCGACGATTTCGCGCACTCTCGTACACGAAATTACTAGTTCTCCCATCAGTAGCTCAGCGTCTGAAAGTCGGGTGATATAAAAAAAACTTGCCAGCCAGCGAAAATTGGCAGTTGAGCAGCACTATGATGATACTGTTGTGCGAGAATAGCAGACATACTTATACGTACAGGGTGTCCTAAATTTGCATGTAAACGGCGGGTACTTACATCCGCGATTTCATTCTCAGTCGAAACGCCTTCGGAAGTGTTTAAACCCTTTGAATTATACATTTTTTTTTCCTTGAGTTCAATTAACTTGGAATTTGGAACGGGAGGGGGTTTCGCGTTTTTGTGAACACGAAATGTGGTAACTCATAATGAATTGTTTCTTTATTTTTCGAACAACAACAACTGGACGAGCAAATTTGAAAAAAAATCTTCAATATTCTTTGAACCGTTTTGAGTTTGTGGAAAAATCACCATTTTCATGTTCATGTCCGTTTAGTAGAAAATAATATTTTCCATAAAGGAGTACAAAGTTCGACTACGTATTCAAATGTGGTATTTAATTGTACTACACTAAACAAAGAAGGACTTTGCATTTTTTTTTTCCTCTACGAATGTTTATTCGTTGTTGAAATAGTAGTTTTATGGTCATATGCCTCCGGAAAATTGCGGGACAACGAGTCCCACAATGTCGCAGAAGCAAGTTGATTCAAGGATGTCGTTTTATTGAACGATCATTGACAATACTCTAGCCAATCAGAGGTGCGTTTTTGAAGTATCCCATGGTAGAGAAAAAGCTCAACTTTCAAGACGCATGAAAAGGTAGAACTGATCCATCTTCAATAATTAAGAACTCATCAGGATGCAATCAGGTTAAAAAATGTCCATAGACTTTTCGACTCACAATTTAATCTAGACTCTGAATTCACAGTTCAAAGTTGAATTGCCACGACACCCTGTACATACGAAGATTAAACAACAAAATAAATAGCAAAGAAGAGCGCCACAGAGTCGCGGATTTCTGGTTCAAATGTATTCTCGCGAGATGATCTTGTAAAAATGACGCAGCCCTCCCTCTCTATCATCCCATCTCTCGATCTGAGTGTTCACCTGCGCGATGAAACTTGTGTGTGGCAACGAAAATTACAGCAAACCTGGCAGTTTTAATTTTCACATTAACCCGAAGAGGTGAGAGCGTGAGCTCGTAAGATGTATGTAATAGAAGGTACTTACAAGCTTGGCCAATGTATACGTAACGATAATGACTGATACGAAAGAGGCTGAGCAAAAAAACCGTCAATGAGAAAAGAAAAAAAAAGAACGAACATCGAAGACACGAGGAAGAGAGGGGAAGAAAGAGAGAGAGAGAGAGAGAGAGAGAGAGAGAGAGAGAGAGAAAAGAAAAAGACAAGCTTCGGAACGACACAATTATACGAGATACACTGGTGTATGACTCTGTAATCGATACGGTGCGATATCGATCTGTGTAAACGCTCGTAATTAGACAGTTTTTATTAACGCTAGACGACCGGACGTAGCTCTGTGGCGCCACGTAAACACCCCCCGCGATATAACTCCGTTCTCTCGCCCCTCCTCCTCCAACCCGCCTTCTTCGTGCTACACTAATTAGGGATTGAAAAACTCGAAGCATATTGCCAACCTATTGGCTACTTCAGAATGCTCTTGTATCTACGTACGATCCATGCGTTGATGTTGATTGAACGCGTTTATGACATAATGCATAGAATTTTATGCATACCTCGAGCAGATCATCTACATATCTCCGAGCAATGTACACGTGCTCGTACACTGATATTTTTACAATGTTGTATACAATATTGATGGTTCTTTTATGTTCTTTGAGAATACTGCGAAATTCATCATTGTCACTCCATTCTTCATTGGATTTAACAAATGTTTTTTTCCAAATGTTGTTTTTTTTTTTTTTTCGTTCCATTTGTCACAATTATAAAGAGTCTAATGCGTTTGACAATTTTTGCTTGTCAATTTTTCCGACTCAATTACTGCGAGAATGTTTAGTGACAGCTTCAGACATTTTACAAATGTTATTATCGCGAGCACAAGAACGAAGAATGACAAACGAAATTGTACCCAATTTGATGGAATAAAAAACAGTATTTTTATTGTTCAGCTTCCAGATTACAATTGTCTTGTTTATTTCAATATTTGTTTACGCAATGTAGGAAATCTTGTGTGATAATAAAAGAGTTCGTAGACCATATAGTTGTCGCAACTAAGGCTTATTTGCTATCCGGAAAAGAGAGGAGGGCTCGGAAAAGAGGTCAGGGTAATGCGAGAGTTAAAGTGCTCTCGAGTTATTTATCTACGCCATCTAGAATTTTCCTCGTATTTTTTAACGATGCTAAATAGTATCGCTACAAATATTTTCTTATGTTTGCAACGAGATTCAATCGTAGAAAAATACTTGAAAAATCAGAATAGTTGTATAGTTTTTAAGATTCTTAAATTACATTGTTTTAGCTTACGATGGACATTATTGTCATTAATATTATTGTTGATGCCTATCAAATAAATTTCAATAAGTTTGCGGTTTAGAATTTTTTAATAACGAATTATTGTTGGACTATGAATTAATTGTTGGATATTATGATGAGGACTCAAGCAGAGGATTCTTGACGCTACGAAAAATCATTTGGAGAATAAAATAACCAGACAAATTTATTTCAACTCTTACTTTAATTTTTTATTCAATTCACCAATGAAATGAAGGTTTCAGACAATTCATTCAGTACCTCGGAGATGAAAATGATGTAGAATGATGGAAAAGTGATGGATTTTTTTTTTCTTTCAATTATTCTTTCGAATGATTGTCAGAGATGAGTGCACGGTCGGAAGTTGGCTTCGACGATCTCGAAAGTTAAGCATCTTCGAACGAGGTCAATACTTGGTTGGGTGACCGGTTGGCTAGCTATGCAGGAGCTCGCTTATTACTCATTAAGGACGAGGCAATTTTCTGGAGTTCCCGATGATCGAATTCAACTGAAACTCAGTAAAAATGAAGTCATCAGGATCGGCTGCGTTCTCCACAGTTTCCCTGGGCCCTCATCCAAATGCCATACAGCAGTGCATTAGAAAAGAGTGGCTTTCAAAGTTCCGAAGGGTATACGCCGAAATAATAAAAAAAATAAAGAAAAATTGTCCTATCATAAATAAAATCCGAAAACAAACATCGTTGATGAAAGATTTTATAACATTAAACACACCAAATGCAGGATCGTCATCGTAGTTAAGTTTAAAAACAACGAATAAAATGGTATTTTCTAATGCCTGGATAATGAGTTGGGCAAACATTCGATTTCCTGTTCTCGAACAGGCTTTTCCTTCATCTTTGACTTCTTCTTCATAGTCATCTTCGTCAGAGACGAAAGGCGTGTACGTAAATGACACGGCGCCTAGTTCAATCGTGCCACTTCACAGTCGCGTTCAATCGCTGTAATGCATCTCGTTAATGAACGACAATGCGAATCGCTGGAATAAAACTTGAGGGTATATATAGAAGATCGATAATTACGAGCTTCGGTGTATACACGAGCAAAAGTTTACCAAGGATTTCCTACAAGAAACGATACAGTGATTGGTACGGTCTAACAAGACGAGAATGAAACAACAACAAAAAATGCGATAATTGGCATTCCCGTATTTCTTTTTATCAAAGGCGGTTAACTGCAAGCACCGCCATTTACTGAGAACTGCGGCCAATACCGCTTGTCCTATTCTTCTTCTATTCGCCTCTAACCGTTTATCGTTTCTTCGTCTATCCCGATCTCCCCAAGTCTGCATTTCTCTCGTGAATCGAATTTACGATTAAAAATATACAGAGCTATCGAATGCGAGTACGGAAACGTCGACCAAGCAAATAAATAATGCAATTTCATCTCTTCGGGGTTCACAACTCGTTTTCCGATGATATTCCGCATCGGAGTACAGCTTTTTTTTCTTTAACTTTTATACTCTTATCCCTTAATCCTTTGCTATTTGTCCGAAGGTACGATCGTTTCTGCAACAATATAATGCAATCGTATTTTTATAAAGACGATTTAAAAAATTAGACTAAGCATTAAAAGGTCAAGGTGTTTCTAAATATGTAACTAATTTTATCAACGAAGATAATCGGAGTTTCTGTTAACCTGGGCTAGTGAAGCATAATCAGCATCACATGAGATGATAATTCTGTCGAAGTCCGATCGAGAATGTGGAAAAATATGCAACGAGAAAAAACATGAACGCTCCAGTAATAGAAAAAATGCATGATACAAAAAGATTGATGTTTCAAGAAAATGAAAAAGACATTGACGACGATCTTTCATAGAGCACAAATGAAAAGAATTCTGATGCAAAAGTTAAAAACCGATCGGATACACGAATACATGTAGAAATAAAATATAAAATTTACCAAGAAAAAAGAAAATGCAAATTCGAAAAAGGATACATTCCTTTAGGAACGAAGTTGGATGAAAAGAATCAACGTTTTAATAATTGTATTTTTATTGTTTTATTTCAATTTTTCAACTATTCCTGCGTATCTATTTGCGGGTTTTTACGACCCTATCCCATCAATTTTAACCCACTCCACTGTTCCTGTAAGTGCCCCCAGAGTGTTGCTCACAGTCATTCTTTCGTAAGGCACTACTGTTTCGCATTCGCGCGAGGGCCAAGGGAAACTGTGGAAAACCTCGTCCGATACAGGCGACTATATTTTGACAGAGTTTAAGTTGGTGAGGACCATCAGAAACTCGGAAAAACTGCCTTTCGCTCAGCGATTGATACGCGAGGCGATGCACGGCTGAGCGGTCACCCAACCAAGTACTGACCTCACTCGAAGCTGCTTAACTTTGTGATTGCCGGAGCCATTCGGCGAGCACGCACCTATCGCTCTCCGTCGTTTGAATAATTGTATAGTACAAATTGCAAGAATTTGTTGGTTTTTTTTTTTTTTTTTTTTTTTTTTTTTAATGCCTTGCAATTCATTCGATTTTTTTGTTCAATCAACTAAACATATACGTACGAACATTTACTGTGGAATGTCATGTATACTCTTCCTCGTTTGTCCTCATCTTCATCTTGCTCGTGGCACACGGTAATCAGACACTTTTGTTTCAGGCTGATTCGCGGAAAGTCGACGTGATCGTAATTGTTGGAAACGACAAGCCACGCAGTGAGAGAAGGAGCGTCAGAGAACTGAATGCCGACGAACAAGTCGATGCTAAAGGCTTGAGGATGTAAACCGCATCCTCGCGATGAGTCTATCGTTTCTCAGCCTCTGCTTCATCAATGAATGCAATTTAATTAAAATCACGAGTGTATATAGTGTATTGACTTTGAATTGATTAAATGAGCAAAATGATCATTAAGTTTTGCAATCACTATTTTTTCGCAGCCATTTTCAACGAATTATATCATCGAGTGTTTTTCTGTTGTTTTTTATTATTATTTTGCTATTTGCGCAGTTGTACTGGAAAGGACCATAATTTTTTTACTTTCAGTCATAAACTCTTTTATTGATAATTTTGTTGATATTTTTCGATCGCTATAGTTTCATTTATTGTTCCTACAAGTGAATTTGTGAGACTTTTGAGAACAAATCTCTTCATTGACGCCACCTCACTATTTATTTTATTCATTTATTTTTCATTATTCATCCGTTCACTCTAGAGATTTTTGTGAACCCGTCCTATCACTATAACCGCAATTTTCGCTCCATTATGGATTTTTACGACCCTAATCACTTTGTTCCCACTTTTTTCCCCACTTCATTGTTCCTCTTCCTGTGAGTGTCCCGCAGAGTATTGCCCACAGCCACTCTTTATTCATTAACTGCTGTATCGCATTTGCACAAGGGCCAAGGGAAACTGTGGAAAACCCCGGCCGATACGGGCGACTATATTTTGACAGAGTTTAAGTTGGTTAGCACCGTCAGAAACTCAGACAAACTGCCTCCCGCTCAGTGACTAATGCGCTAGCCGATGCATGGCTAAGCGGTCACCCAACCAAGTGCTGACCTTACCCAAGGTTGCTTGACTTAGCGATCACCGGAGCCATACACCGAGCGCGTATCTATCGTTGTCGGTCAAATTTTCTGCCCATTTTACCCCGCTTCTTGCTTCTGTTCCTATGAAACCTTCCAGTGTTGTCCACAGCCACTCGTTTCGAATCCTTTTCTATATCGCATTTGTACGAAGACCAAGAGAAACTGTCGAAAATTCGGTTGACGCAGGTAATTTTTAATGAGTTTTGGTGGGTTAGCAATAGTAGAACTTCACAAAAATTGTCTCTCGCTCAACGATCGATACCCGAGGCGGTGCATGTGTGGCTAAGCGATCACCCAACCGATTATTGACCTCACCCGAGGCTGCTTAATTTTGAAAAAAATTATCTCCATCAAATTTCATGTTTCATGTATTTTTTTACTGCGAATCTGGTGGTTTTAGTCCCATCAAGAAAATTTGTCTTCTCTGCCAAATCAATGGACGAAGCAGCTGAATATAAAAGAGACTTTTGTTGCTGTCCACTCAATGCAATTTTTGTTGATTATCATATATTTTTTTGGTACAGAAAAATTCTCTTTTCCAGGGATTAAAATTCAGAGAAATGATAAATAGATGAAGAGCATGGAATTAAAAACCCGGAGTGTTTGTAATGAATTTGATAAGAGAAAATCGTCATTTACCGTTTACTACGAAATTAGTCCTATTGTTTTCTTCATTGACGCACAAATATCGTGAACTTCCGGAAAGAAATTGATTGTGGTTGCTGAGAGTACTAATTAGCTTCCGAAGTTGATAAGCCACGATTCCGCTCTCTCTCTCTTTTTTTCTCTCTTTTTCCTTCGTTCCCCACACTTATGGTTAGTGACGTGTGATTCGCGAATGTTTTGACGACATTTGCACTGCCAGAGAATGGGAAAGGAAGCTCGAAGGACCGCAAGATAAACGCTCGAGAAAAAAACAACAATAATTCGTATGAATAAAAGCTGAGAGACCGGATACCGATCCATTTCTTTACGGAGACTCACGCACCAACGAATCATTCTAATTTATTGCTACTTTTTTATTATCATTATTATGATTTACGAGTTTCGTGAGTCGTGACTCGTCTCTCTAACTTCTGGCTGACTGTATCGGGTTCGTTGAATTTCGTCACTCCCTCGTATCGTGGATATCACGTTCTTTTGCATATACATAGTCTAATTGGTGCAAATTTGAACCCCTCGTGTTTTCAAGATATATATCAAACACATTTTTGCACCTGCGTGTTCAAACTTCATTCCACGTTTATTTAGTCGTCCCACAATGTATTGAGTTATTAATCAAGTATATCTCACTTTTTCTATTAAAGTATTTTTGAATAAAAATAATCTTGTCACTTGAACACTCTTTTAAACATTACAATGCAAATTGGTCGGGTGAGTGTTCAATTTTTATAATAGTTGCATGCAATGTTGGATAATTTTTTTTTTTTTTTTTTTTCATTTGACGAGAAATTGGTAATAGAGAATGTCAACTTATAAAAAAATGTCAATAACGATAGATTTGCAAAAATGTCACATTTTTATCGACGTTCTTTGATATTTCATCCGTAATTTCTAAGCGATTTCGATGCACCAACGCTTATTTTGTTCTTGAAGAGATCCTCAACAAATGCACTTCGTTGGTTTTCGTCTTTACCTGTTAATTTACGAATAACAACAAATTGTCTTTGTAATTGGATTTTTTGCCGGTCAAACAATCAGCTGCAACATTGAAATGACGATACTCCGACAAAAGTCGACCTGGTAAATATGTAGAAAATTTTCTAACGAACAAAACGAGCGATGGCACATAGAAATCGTTTTGAAATTATGGCGTAAGCTTGTAAAAATGTCGATGGAAAAATGACGGCGTGGAATTCACATTTATCAATAGACGTTTCCCCAGATGTATGACTATTCATATATTTCGATCGTAATAAGACATGCTGCAATATAAAATCACCGTTCAATTATTCAATAATTGATTAAACTTTGCATACAACTATTGTAAAAATTAAATGCTCATTCAACAAGTGCTGAGCATCTATTTTACCTCTTGAATGAGGTGGAAATTGAGGATCACTGGAGAATTAATTAATCAGTTCTGCAAGTGTTAATTCTGCAAGTGTAAAGTATCGAGTAACCAAGTGTGCATTTCAGTGTGAGTATTATCAGCCTCTTTTTTTTTGCATCAAACGCTCCCACAGTTATGTAAAAGTTTACACAATAAGTGAATAAGGGAACGAAAGAAACGTCGTCAAGATTGCTTTTATTTATAACAATAATTTAATTTAAATATCGAAAAAATGGATATAACCGAGCAATAAAAAATATCCAAGTATTCATTATTGATCATAGGAAAAAGTTAATTAAAAATTAATCAGGTTCAAGCTCATTCATTTGCATAAAATATACGAAAGTAAAGTGGTGGTCCTAATTTTCACCAACTCGTTTCGTGCTTATCATCTTTTAAAACAGAGGGGCAGCGAGGGAGGGGATTTCAGCAACGATGCTCTGGCCACATCACATTAATTGAGTGATTCACTTCGGACTTTTCTTCATAATGTGATATATTTATATACTGTATATTTACACTGACGCCCGGTGAGTCAGATTATTAAATGACTCGTACATTAGAGCGTTCTTTCTCTTCTGCTTTTGTCGTAATTCATCAAACTTACGAGGAGTATGAAATTACCAATAAATGCGTGTGCGACGAAAAAGGAATATTCGACCTTTGGTTGGAATAGAGACGTCAGCATATTTTTAAAAATCAGTCGTTCATGATTTTTTGAATTTGTGTTTTTTTTTTCATATTTCTTTCAAGATGACGAATTCATCTCAGCAGTTATAAAAAATCCATAGTCTCCGCTCGATTCTTATCTGGACAATTTTTTTGTGTGAATAATCGTTCACTGATTAGACAAAAAACACGTAATTTTGCAAAAAATAACTTACCATCAAAATAAACAAAAGTAAATAAAATTAAAATATTCTCAATTAAATTTTGTGGCTGTTTGTTGAAAATGACCGTCATGAGAGACAACAAAAATTTAACCCATTTAATCTCCGACGTCTTCTAGATGTGCCACGACAAAATAATATGGAAAAGTATGAAATTGAGCACGAAACGGAATTCGTTGCGTCTATGAAAGTTCTCGTAATAAAACAAATAAATACATGACGTAGTAAATTGGAGATATCAAGGCGTATGTCATATTGATTCAAACTTACCCAGACGTATATATATCGCTATACATATATTTCTTCGTAGAACTTTGATTTCAGGGAGAAAATGATTATTCTGATCTTCGTTGATTCAATGTATGTGCGTGCAATACTCTTTCTTTCGTTCTCTCTCTCTCTCTCTCTCTCTCTCTCTCTTTTCTTTTCTCTCTTTATCATAGGCATAATATGGCGCTTCTTAGTTCTCTAAACGTCAGATACTAACTCCGCGTTTATATATATTTATATGCAGTGCGGGATAAATGCGGGCTAGGTAGTTGTTTTTTTTTTCTTTTTTTTTATTTTAATTTTAATTTTTTTTTTCTTGCTCTGGGCTATAATATCAGTTCTGCGCGATTTATGTACACGGAAAGACCTTGTCCTCGACGCTTTCATATTATTCTCGGAATCGCGAATCGTTAGAAAAAGAAAATCGTAATAGGTATATAGCTTGTTCGAGTATTGGGATATAGATATAATATAAACATTGATTTTGTGCTGCCTGAGTGTAATTACGCTTACTCACCTGCCTCTCGTTACAGTCAATTCACTCGGTGTGTACTTATATACGCGATAAAATATTATCCAGTAGCTTTAATTATCAGGAATCAACTATAACGAAGGAATTGCAATGATTACAAAACATAACAAGCAGCCTCTCGTCAAACATTAATATTTTCATTATTACTTTACTATTTTATTTGATGGCAATGTCAGGCTGAATTTTGGTGCTCAATGAATGAAGATGAACAAATTGTTGTTCTCCTTATATCCTCATTGTCAGATTTTTCGAAATAAAACATCAAAAGGACATTTGCGTAAAGAATGAAAATTTCATAATCCACGATATATATACAAAGTAACGGGAAAATCATCAGATACAATTTTTCCAAGACAATTTTTTGAAAGTTTTCCCGGATCTTCTCGAGCATCGTATTATAATGTGTCAAAAATTTGAGAAGGTTTTACTGTCTAGTGGTCGAGATATTCAGTGTTTGAAATTGCAACTCTAACATAAGGTCTTGTGGGAATCGACGAAAAAAGACGATTTTTGACAACAAATAACTCGATGTGTAGACGGAAAATTTTCGCAAATTTTACCAACCAGTTGAGTCCTATTGTTAAGAAGGTTCAAATGAATTTTAAACAATTAAACTTGGAATTCGTCGAACGCCTGCCTAACGCGTGAACCTCCTCATCTGGTAACCAGAGAAAAAATAATAAAATGTGTAGGTGAATTTTGATGGGAATTAAAAATCATTTTTACGATGGATGATAAGATTTCATTGACGATATCGACCTGTTGCAGCTTCTTTCAAGCACAAAAGCCTGGGGAATTGGGAAGCAAAAATGTTAGAGAGATATTCTTGTTGATTTTCTGTACGTTGGTCATGGTATTTTGACAGACAACAAAAGTCGATGCGTTTGTTAATGAAAAATCTAAAAGGACCAACAGCAGCTGAAAGTCTAGTGTAATTGCTATAGGATATTGTAGAAAAAGATGAAAGAAAGATGAAGATGTAGAAGAGAGAGAGAGAGAGAGAGAGAGAGAGAGAGAGAGAGAGAGAGA
>JACEOJ010000185.1:174237-188207 GCA_013761285.1 Campoletis sonorensis
AGAGAGAGAGAGAGAGAGAGAGAGAGAGAGAGAGAGAGAGAGAGAAAGAGAGAGAGAGAAAGAGAGAGAGAGAGAAAGAGAGTCCTGCAAATTCATTCGGCTTTTCGTGGGTCTTCGGTAATTGATGGCTTCCGGCCTGCGAGGAACAAAACGAGGGACCAATTACCGTCGGCATTTCTAGAAGATCCTTCGAGACGAACAGTCAAAAAGAGATGGACGATAAGTAAAAGAAACAAAGAGTAAGAGAGAGATGGAGAGAGCTACCGATGAGAATTCGAAAACTCCTGAACTCTTACTCAAATACCTTTAAATGCATGAAATCTGCCTTTACTGAGGTCGAAATACCTAGGACTTACACTTGGTCAGCACTGGATCGAAGAAGTGACGATGAGAATAAGAAAAAAGAGACCTTTGACCAACCGCACTTTCAGCCTTTATTTTCGTCTGTTACGTTGCCGCGTTACCTGATCTTCCTTGCATTTATATCGACTTGCTTTTCTCTTATACACCGTGTCCCAATAATCATTTAGAAAATGCAGATTTCCAAGCCTGTAAGACAAAAATCTTCCTATCGCCTCTGCCAATGTTTAAGGTAGTAGTTCCGTCACAGTGACCTTCAAAACTTGACTCTCGTGTCAGTTTTTGTAAACTTGGATATAACTTGCGACATAATCTAATGGCGTTATTTTTTATATCTTATAGAAATGCAACAAATTTTGCCCTGAATGTATCCCCAAAGTTAAAGAAAAATCTGTTGGAAAAGACATATTTGCGAAATGACTACCTTAATGTAGGATAAATGAACTAGACCGACGTGACGTGAGATTGATTGTCGGTAATCAATTCTCATCTGATGAAGCAATTCAACTAAAAATGAAAGAGGATTCTGTAAATTCTTCAGACGGCTGTAATTCAGTGAACCTTTTGAACTTTTGTTCAAGACCTTTGCGACAGATTTTACATAACCTGGATTAGGGCTGTTTTCAGTTCTTATATATTTGCATAATTTTTGAAAGTACACTTAACTTTCATTACTTTTTGACGGTAAGCCTTTAACCAGACCCTTCCAATTGGTTTTGATTCTTGAACTTCCATTTGCCAAGGATATGAACTTCAGATTCATGTTGGTAAGATGTCCGGAAATGTCTCGACTATATAATAAAAAACGAAAACTCTGCTTCAATTACTACAAAAACGAAAAATGTAATTTCTATCCTGTAAGTCCTTTGTTGCAAACGCAGCAAAATATCAATTCATGTGAAATCATTTTTCACTCTCTTCCAGGCTTGGCCTAGTAGTCAAATTAATACCAAAATAATACATTAAAAAATCATATAAACAATGATCGAAATAACAACGTAAAAAATTGGGCTTATTTGTACAATAATTTTGTTGCATTTTTCATAATTCATAAAGCGGAAGGTGAATGAAATAAAAACGCTGCAGTTTGAACTCTTCCTTCCACAAGCCTGTACCATTTTTGGTCCTCATTCAGGTGGATGACGTCTCAGAGTCTGGCACGGTTTAGGGAGAAGAGAGATCTTCCCCGATGAGTCTCCTTGATTTTCCCACAGACCAGATGAAGAGACACACGACCCGAAATCTCTTATGGTTTTGAACGAGGAGAGATCGCCCAGATGAAAGCCTCCCGGTGTCTCTTGAGATGAGTAGCTCGTTACCGCCGGCCCTCAGGGGTGAGGGGAAACAAGGGAGTCTGAAGGATCGTTTTCGTGGAAGACAAAACACGAGAGGAGATATAAACGCGGCGTTATTCCACGACTCTGAAGATTCACCGAACGACCAAACGTTTCGTGTTGTTCCCGCGGGGGCGCGCGCAAAATCCCTCCGGGGACCACATCAAGAATCTCTCTCTCTCTCTCTCTCTCTCTCTCTCTCTCTCTCTCTCTCTTCTTTTCTCTTTCTCTCTTGATTTTTTTTCTCTTACACAGCTTTCTGTAGCTATAGATATATTTTATCTCGCGAGTTCTGCCGGTGTGGTCCCCACCGCAGAAAAGGCAACCGTGCCTCGCAGGTGGTCCTGCCTCGTAGAAAATGATCTCTCAATAGCGCGTGTACTCCGTCCCCTTGTGGCCAAAAGAGGGGAGCCTGAGACAGAGGGACCAGAAAGAACCATTTAGTATACCGGCATATATATAATCTTTGATGCGATGGATATTGTTTTTTCGACGATCCTGGCGACTCTCTCTTTCTCTATCTTCACCTCTTCTTTTCGCCAACCACCAAGTATCGCCTTATACAGATGACTACGTGAATTAGGAACCTCCAGGAAAAATAACTCATGAACTTCTGTCAACGATTTCAAATTTTCTCACGAATTGAAAAAGTGCGTAGGAATTCCGTTACGAGTAAACACTCTGTCTGAAATCTTGTAATGTTCTCTATCATGAGTTATTTTTTCCACAAAACTTAACGTCAAACTGCCCTGCGGGACATCAAATACCTTTTTAACCCTTCGAGGGATACATTTTTCCTCACGTGTAATTTACTAGAAATTTGGTACTCAAAGGTTTACGGAGTCGCTGATTACGAATTCGAACCCAAAATGTAGAAATTTGGACCTAAGCGTTTCTTTTTTTTTTTAACAAAAATCGCGCAACTAAAAATTTTCAAAAAATTCTTCAATATTCTTTGGAATTTATTGAGAGTATGTGAAAAAACTGCCATTCCGAATTTCGGAGTAGTTTAACAGAGAATGAATTTTTTCACAAACAAGTGCGACGTTCGACTATATTTATTCAAACGTGGTACTTGTGCAATTAACAAATAATGACAGTTCCTTTTTTTATTGGATTGTGAATATCCCAGGGATCACGAAGACCTGGAAGACTTGGTATTTGTTGTTGGAATAGTAATATTTATATAGTAAAGATTTTTAAATGAATTCACTTTTTGGTTCAAGTTTCCACAATCAGGAATTGTTGTCCTATTGGAGAATCATGTTTTTCAGAACGATGCAAAGTGTATAAACAATCGATAAAAATTGACAGAATTAATATAAAAGAGTGCCGATTTGGTTGTAGTCATAGTATAATGACGATGATAATTTATCGCATAATTAATCATAAAGAAATAAATTTTATAAACAAACACAAGAGATAGTTCGAATTGGTTCCTTTTATGAAAGGATTCCATTGAGGAGATGAAATAGGCATTATTTTTCAATCAATCATCGATTATTAGATCCAGGTGTGACTTGGATTGCCCCATGATTTCTACCATTCGGAACCACCCTGAATGATTCTGTGGTTGACGGTGACTTGTGACTGAGAGAGACGGAGAGAGATAAAGAGAAAGAGAGGATAGAGACCTGCTGAGATAAAGACTATACTCCTGTGTTTAAGAGCGGGCGGGAATGCCGCCTGGAGGATGCGGGACGGGGGGGGGGTGGACATGAGAAATCGTAGGATCATAGGATTTGCCTGGAGGCTCCAGAACATAGCAGCAGAGAGAGAGGAAGAGAGAGAGAGAGAGAGAGAGAGAGAGAGAGAGAGAGAGAGAGAGAGAGAGAGAAAGAGAAAGGACAAGACAAAAGGAGAGAGAAAGAGAAACAGAGAGAATTTTAGTTATATAGATATGATGATTCTTATTTGGATCTTTTGCTTTGGTCGTCGGCTCCCCTGATCCCTGCAGGTGGTCCTCGCTGACTCTCACGGACTCTCCTCTTCATACGAGAAAGATAGAACGATCGAAAACGAGAAGATAGAGCGCCACCATTTTTTTTTAAGAGTTATATTTTTTCCTCCTAATGGGTGCGCGCTTTTTGGCATTTTTATATATACATATGCACACATATAATATTTTCTGTATACAGCTCTACAGCTCTAAAACAAAACATTGAGGAGGTTTGAGAATGAGCGCTCTCACGAGAACAAAAATCCGCGCGGTGTCCCGTGATAACTATATACACGCCATATATATATAGACATGTATATTTCTTACAGATATATATGAATGGGTTGAAATATCGTTAATATGCATGTGATATATACGTCGAAAGATTTCCGAGTTCCTGGAAGATCAAGACTCCATATTGTTCTGGACGGAAACGTGGGATTAAACTCGACTACCATTTGTCTCGTGTTCGAAAACGTATACTTTGCTATGGGACTATATATCGCACAGGTGGTCCCCTCGTTAGAGTCTACCTCGGCAATTTTACGATATTCACTCAGACGTATTACTTGGAACTTTTAGCAAAAAAAATATATATATATATAACTATTACAATCGTTACCTGCAGGAAACGTTCTTGCATGCGGCGGGGCTTAGAAGCCGATTAGTAATTCGCGGACGATTTGTCATCGCTTGTGGAGCTCATTCCGAAGTGACTAATTGTCCCCTCCTTGACCTCCTCCAGTCATTATCTTCTTTCAAGTAATTGTGAAAAATTTATTCATTTTTTTGAGAGCTCGACTGATCACTTTACACCCACTTCGCTTTTCCTGTTTCCTGCTCAAGAGGGAAACCACATTACAGGAAGCTCATATTTAAGATACTTTGAGATTTTTTTTTCGTGGGTAAAATTAATCAGAATTCAATAGAGTTCCGACATCATTTTAATCATATTTCGATGAACCGAAATGCATTTTTTAAAATAATTTAAAAAAAAATGAAAGAGTTACGTCCTGAAGTCTGCTGACGGTCGTGGTCCAGAGTTTATCGATTCCGCGACGAGTGGCCATTCTAATTTTTATCTGACATTGAAAAAGTATTTATTTCACACTGATAACTCATTTCCTAAGTATATGAACCAACTTTTGAGATGATATCATGATTTTGAATGTTCCTTTATTTGATAAATAAATGAAAAAATATTGCGAAACTTGAAGAAATTTTTTCCGAAGCCTGCTAAGCTTTTAATTTTTACTATTTCCACCTGCATTGAGGTTCACATTCTTACAAAATAAGTTATCAATGGGAAATGAAAACTTTTTCGATACCAGATAAAAATCGGAATGGCTACACGACCCGCGATCGATAAACTCTGGACCACGACCGTCAGCGGACTTCAGGGCGTAGCTCTGTCACTTTTCGTTCAAACGATTTTTAAAAATGAATTAAAGTTCATGGAAATATCATTAAAATGATGTTCGAACTTAATAGAATTATCATTAATTTTACCCGCGAAAAAAAATCTCAAAGTATCACCGAAAATGAGTTTCTTCCTGGGGCTTAGCCGTTCAATCTTTTTGGCTGTTGTTCAGAACTACTAATGCACTATTTTGTCGTATTTGCACGAGGGCGCACGGAAAGTGTTGGAAACCCAACACACCCAACACAAGTGGCTACATTTTTGCTGAAATTCATTAGTTCGTGAACATCATCAGAAACTTCGAAAAACCGCTTCCCATTCCTGTCCAGCAATTGATACGGGAACCGCTGCATGGCTAAACGGTCACCCAACCAAGTATTGACCTTGCCCGATACCGCTTAATACGGCGCATGATGACCGGAGCCACCTACCGACGTTGTATACTGTTCACTGTAAGTTTTCTAAATAATGTTCAAAGTATCAAGCCACAAGTCTTCGGCTATTTCTTAACATTGTTTCAATGTTATCAGCATTTTGTTTTTATAATAAAAAGTAAATCATTACGGAATGTTTGTTAGAACATTTGGATGAAAATGAATGAATTGATAATGATACGAATTTTTCGACCATTATAAACAAAAGATAATAATAATAGGACAATGAAAAAAAAGAAGTAAAGAATTGGTTCATATTCGTAATGGACTCAATATATTGAGTTCGCCTTGATAAACAGTGAATTTATGACGAAACGATAAATCCGATTGTATAGACATGGTAAACTCAATTATATTACGAGATTCGATTGACCTGCTTTGTTTGGAGTTTATACGATCTAGCTGCAAAGCACCGGATCTTGTAAGATCGATTGCGCAAATCAATAATCTATATGTGTGTGTGTTTGTGTGGATTTTATAGTATACACCTGTGCGATATACAGTATATTAGGTTTTTTTTTTTTTTTTTTTTTTTTTTAATAGTATACACCTGTGACTATGTACAGAAGGTATGTATATAATATACGTACAGGTTGGCAGGGTCACGCGATTAATCGATTTCGCACGGTAGATCAGTTTCTAGAGCAGCGTACAACAATCCACCTGCGAAATCGCTTAATAGTAATGGTTGGTTGTTAATATCTGAAAATAAAGAGTTTGAGTATTATAGTTGTGAGAATAAAAAAAAGCGGCATGAAGAACGCGACACGAAGACGAGGATGACGATGACGATGACGACGACAAGAAAATCGAGAGTGAAAGGGAATTCCGCAGGGATCTAAACAATTTTATGAATACACATTTATTAATGTACGATCGTGTCTATAGATTTTTCAGGGAGACCCATACATTTCTCATGTATAATAAGCATCTACTTAATAACCGATTCGCAAGTAACCCACGTGTGGATAATAAACTTTGTATACACACGAGTTACATGCTTTCGATATCTCCTGGCGTAATATAACAATCTCTTTTATTCTGATCCCGTATATATATTCTATTTTATCCGCGTCAAGATCCTATTCGCTCGCTTCTTTATCTCGATCGATCGGTTTCGATTCGATCGCGTCTGTTCTCCTGTACCGTCGAAAATTTATTGGGAATGGGAATCTTTGGTTTTTTTCTAGCAATAATAACAAAAGCGTTTTGTGGTCTCAGGATGATGGAGAATATATGTTTTCGTGGCAACATATCCGAACAATAGAAATTGTCGCAATTATCAAATCGAAATGTCAGCTCTCCACGGTTCAACCTTTTAAAATATTGTTCACATTTTTATCACCCGCAATATTATTATTTATTGCTTCAAAAATAACGGATTAAAGGTTGAAAGTTATTCTCTAGAGTCTCCAAGAATTTGATGACATCATTCACAAAAAAAACAACAAGAAAATTGTTCCCTTTTATTTCGAACTATCGTATGGCTGATATTATTTATTGTTTTCCATTATAATAAATAGGTGATGGAATATTTGAATTGATAATAATAATAAAAATGTAAAAGTTTGCTTGAACGTGACTATTCCTTGATGCCTTCAGTACCAATCGAAAATAGATTTTGCTCGGTGTAGAAATAATTTCTTACTGCACAGCCAATTAACTCGTGGACTTTGAGGAAGCGTATATTTTTCCATACGCCAGATTTGTATATCGCTCCATTTTCAAGTTTCTTGAGAACGTCGTACGAATTCGTGAAATTTCATCGAAAATTAGCGGACCTAAGATAACAAATTTTTACCCCGAAAAGCCGTCGATTTTTAAACTTCTTACGTTGTAATTTACGTCCATTAGTTAACGTCTCAGCACGTACATATATTTTTGTAACACGTATACACATTTTTTTTTATCTTTTTTTTTTGTATATTTAGCAATATGTTCTATGAATATCTCAAACGTCCTCTACATCCAACTCGTACTTTTTGCCTCTATTTTATAATTAGAAATCCTCGTGTTATTACGCGTAATTTACTGAAGACCAATTTTCTCGGAAGCTTTTCCAATCGATCGCAAAGATATTACGCGTCTGGCGAAAAAAAAAAAAAAAAAAAAAAAACAACTTCTTACAAAATTATTAATAGCGTATACCGTCAGTTCTGCGTCATTTTGCCAACAGGTCAATGAAATTATTATCAAATTTACTATACCTTAGTAATTTCAATGAAAAAATCTAATAATCAAAAGTTTTCTTCGAATAAAATTGTAGAGTTTATTGAAATAGTTCAAGAAGCCCAGTCTAAAAAAAAAATATTGTTCATGTATATTCGTCGATTCTTTGTAAACATTTCAAAATCTTGGACCTGATGAAGTCTGTTCTTATAATTTACAAATTCATCTTTCAAAGTCAGAAGGGCTTGTTTCCTATTATAAAACATGTGAAACTAAGTGCCTTTCCAAATTTTAATGAGATATTAAGGGGCCAAACTACATTAGAAAGCTTATTTTCGATGATCCTTTAAGATTTTTTTTCCGTGAGTAAGATTAATTAGAATTCCATAAAATTCCTACATAATTTTAATCATATGTCGATGAACTGCAATGAATTTTTGAAAATATTTTCAACCAAAAATGAGTCAGTTTCGCTCTGAATCATGATTTTGAATGTGTTTTTATTTGCTTAATTGATGAAAAAGTATTGCGAAAATTGAAGAAAACCCAATCACCTCGAAAGTTGGTTCATATTCTTAGAAAATGAGTTGTCAATGTAAAATAAATACTTTTTTAATGTCAGATAAAAATTGAAATGTCTACACGTCTGGGAATCGAAAAACTCTGGACCACGACCGTCAGCGGAGTTCAGAGCATAACTCTTTCATTTTTGGTTGAAATGATTTTCAAAAATTCATTACATATCATCGAAATATGATTAAAATGATATCGGAACCTTATTGAATTTTGATTGATTTGAGCCACGAGAAAAAAATCTTAAAGTATGACCGAAAATAAGCTTCCTTATGTGGTTTCCCCCCTTAATGGGTCTCGTCTCCAGAGCTATTAGAGCGAGCCGAAGTTGGCTTCGTTTCTAGTTTATTATTTCGTTAATTCAAACAAATCGATGTTTCATCAGCGTAACACAGCAGTTAAAGTCATCACCAGCTGGCGCATAGTTTTCGCACTGGGTGTATGTTCCCTAGCATGGCACTATCAATACACCCTGGTCTCTGTGATGTTGAGGAAACTTTCATAATTTGTCAGGTCATAACGCACAAAAATATCTCATATAAAAAGTGGAAAAAAAAGTGAGCAAGAAATAACCTCGGAGTGCTGTTGGCTGTGTAGAATAATATTTTTGTGCTACAAAGAAACTTGAATTTTTTTCTAGGCAAAAATAAATAAAGAGGAGACCGAAGGAGGGTTCATTTTGCTTGGAATTCTTGTAGACTTAATTGCAGAATTTGAAGCAGGCGTATTTAAGAGAATTTATAGTTGGAAATAACGAGTGTTTATTTTTTTTTTCTCTCGATCCTCGATCGCTCTCACGCTCAAAAGCAGACATTTCGTAACGATTTATTTCATTATTATGCGATCACCGCATAATAATTAAATAGATTCAGATATTGCAGTGAATCAAACAATGTACAAGATCATGATGGCGAGAGGTTTTACCTCTGATAATTTCTCTCTCTCTCTCTCTCTCTCTCTCTCTCTCTCTCTCTCTCTCTCTCTCTCTCTCTCTCTCTCTCTCTCTCTCTTTCTCGCTTTTCCTTGTCTCTCTCGTAGCTTCGAAAGGTGTTTGGCACGTGCGAAATTCTCGATCGACCTTGCCTCAAGCACAGCTGGCTCAGTCGTCGCCATCGTCGTCGTCGTCGTCGTCGTCGCTATAACGTAATACAAATAAATAAACTATATAAACATACAGAGTCTGTATAAATGCAAGAATCTGGGAAAGCAAAGACCCAAACATTCGCAAAACGTAACAAAAAAGAAAAAGTTATGTTCTCCAGTCTCTCTGTTTCTGTGAACAGAGAACACGCACTCACATTCTCACAGAATATGTGTGTGTGTGTGTGTGTGTGCGTGCGTGCGTGCGGTGTATACAACTTGTTGTCTGCAGAGAAGTTATTATTTCACGATCTATTCCAATCGTCCATTGTTATTCGAGTACCGAGAGAAAGAGCAGTCCATTAAATTATATAACCACGGAATAACAGCATAAAGTGAATGGCTAAATAAGCCCCAGGAAATCGTACTTTAAATGATTGGCAAAATAACCACAAGTTAGCCAAAACACACCAGGCATTTATATTTAGAATGGATCAACACAATAGCAGCTGATCTTGACCCGTTAATTCCCCACAACAGTAACCTATTTCGAGAACAATTTGATGCTCTTTCTTTCTCGAATATTAGAAAAAAGCTCATGGAAGAATAACGTACTTGCGGATTGATAATGTTTCATTTTGAAAACTGAACCCAAATTATTTTTCCTTTGCCACAATCGTATCGGTCATTCATTTTTATAAAATCATTTTGAGGTGTGAAAACCGTTTGTGGTTAATTATGGTTATAAATTATGCAATGAAATGAAATTCAATATAGAATTGATAAATAATAAACTGTAGTCTCCTACGACTTCGAATTTCAATTCCGCGTCTGTCATTCCAATATTGCAGATTACAGGAGACCTATTAGCAAAAAAAAAAAAGAAGAAAAAAAAACGTTGATTCCCGTTAACGCTGCTCGAACAACACGGGAAAAAAAATCAGAAGATGACTCCAACGGGGTATCAATGACCCAACGAAAAAGTTGTTTTTGATATTTGAATAAATTCTTTTTATTCAAATTTACCGATCTGTTTCATTATACTTTATAATTGTACGTTTTATGGCGCGAATTCTGGTCCAGAGCGAAAGTCTCTTGGTCTGATCAGAAGATATATCTTTGTGCGAGACTCGTCTGAAAGTGTTTGCCCAGAAGTGAGAGCGAAAGAGAAAAAGAGAGAGGAGAGAGAAAGAAAGAACGAGATACAAAGACGCGCAATTTCGGCGGGTGGTGGAATTTAAACGGCCTTGCGCCTGTTAACGCAACAAATTCATGATCTCTGTTCCAAGAGCTCTCTTGGAACACTCCTTGGACTGTCTCGCTTGCGCAAGTCACACCGAGCGTCCTTACCAAGGCCTTTTTGTGTAATACATACATATATATATATGTATATAAAATATATATATATGTGTGTAATACGCAGCAGTCACAAACGAGGTAGAAATTAATCTTGTCAGAGCGATCGGACAGTTTCTACTATACTAGCTCCGGCGTCTACTATAACCGTATGCCCCACTCGATAAATAAATCTCGATAGAATTGCTCTTTAAATACCGTTTGAAAAGAAAAAATTCTTTTTTTCTTATTTATAAAAGCTTCGTTAGGAAACTGATTATTGTTCAATCATTATTTCCAATCACAGGAAATTCTTAAGTTTACTGTCCAATATTCTAAGGAGATTTTTTTTTCAATAGTTTCTTGATTTATTAGAATTGAAGACTGGAGCTCGTCTTAATTGGACTTCTTTTTTGCAGTCAGCCCTTCGTTTGGTACTCGGGAATTTTAGGGGGTCGTGTGTTTTTTTAAGCTTGTGAAAAAATTGCAATGCCGATGTTCCGAGTGGTTGGGTAGAAAATGATTTTTTTTTCCATGAAAATGTAAAAAATTTGACTATTTATTTATGAGTCGTATTTTTACACTTTAATAATTATTGATATTTTTTCTTTGTTACATTCATAAATATCCCCGGGATCATGCAGAACACGGAAAACCCAGAAAACACAGAAAACAAAATTGAAATTTTAATTAAACGATTAAAAGATGGAAAAAAAAAGAGAAAAACAACGCGAGTCTTTTGCTGTGGAACAAAGCGTCAAGATGCAGGTTTCAATTGAAGTAAAATTGGCAAATTTTTGTAATGGACATAGCCTAATTTATAAATATTTACATCCTGGAGTATGTGCGAAGCTAGTGTAGAACGGACAAAGCCACAATGGGCAGTGACCTCATGAGAAAGAGATTCCGTTATCTCACCTGGTCCACAACGGATACAAAACAAAATTTCTCTATATAGATATAGAGATATTAATGTGAATAAGTTTACACACGCGATCCCCTAATCCTTCATCCGAATGTCAAGCGCTGACTTCACCCATGGCGGTGGGTCCTTATCGTTTACAGCGCTCGATCGCGATGGACCACTGCGGCTGGTCCATAATAAAAGCGCCATCAACAGAACGAAATTCGTCTCATATAAATTTTATTTTGTTCTCCCCCTCTCTCTCTTTCTCTTTAAAAATCCACAGAAGTAGTTCTTTCAGGAGCTCAACAAATTGTGTCTGGGCCGCGGATCACAGCAGCTCAAAAGTCGAGAATATCGTATTTCGAGGTATCCATCATCGCGGATTGTATCAAAATGTAAGATAGATATTAATCTTCCATCGAATAAGACGCGGAATTTCTGTTCTATCTATATCGTACACTGTATCTTTTATTTTTTGCTCGCGTCTGAAAATATTTGGTAGCAATTGCAACGACGAATTATTCAAATAACATGACGCAAATATTGCTCAATTTTAAATGATGACGTGCGATGAAAATTAACGATATGGTCGTTTGAAATTAAGGTTGAATCTCCAATTAAAATGTTTTCATGCGTTCTCTTGACACCCGCTCGATCTTCGAGGATGTTTAATTTCAATAATCATTCCGGTTCACGATATACGAGGTGGCAAAGTAACGTAAATTACACTATCACCCAAACCCCTACAGCATCTCGAATGCCACGTCATTAAAATCAAAAGATTTCATTTCGATATACATTTAAACATACATTCGGACTGCTCAATGTTGTAAACTTTTTTTTACGACATTACCCAATTTGGAGGAACTTTAAATTAACAAAATTATTTACAAACCACTCGTTTGACATTGAACAAGGCTAAGAAACATTCTTTTCGAGAAAATGTCGAATATTTTACATTTTTATTTGCTTTTACCATTTTCTAATAAATGAATAATCTGGAATAGTTTGAAAACAATACTATGGGCCTCTTTCCTTTGGATATTGAGGGGGACACCACATGAGAAGCTCATTTTCGATGATATTTTAGGATTTTTCCGAGTGGATAAAATTAATTAGAATTCAGTTAAGTTTTGACATCATTTAAATCATATTTTCGAGTAGCCATTCCAATAATTTCATCTGATATTAAGAAAATTTATTTTAAATCGACAACTTATTTTGTAAGAATATGAACCTCAATGCAGGTTGAAATAGTAAAAATTAAAAGCTTAACGGGCCTTGGAAAAATTTTCTTCAATTTTCGCAATACTTTTCCATCAATTAAGCAAAAAAAGGCGCATACAAAATCATGATTCCACCTCAAAAGTTGGTTCATGTTCTTAGAAAATGAGTTATGAATGTAAATTGAGTACTTTTTTAATGTCAGATAAAATTTGAAATGGCTACACGTCCAGGAATCGAAAAACTCGGGACTACGACGGTCAGCGGACTTCAGGGCGTAACTCTTTCATTTTTAATTGGAATAATTTTAAAAAATTGATTACAGTTCATCGAAATATGATTACAATGATGACGGAGCTTTATTGAATTCTAATTGATTTTACCCGCCAAAAAAAAATCTTCAAGTAGCACCGAAAAAGAATTCCCTAATGTGGTTTCCCCCCATAATTTATGACTTTTCGTATCCAAATTATCATTTTTAAAAAGTGACTTATTAAACTTTTCAACAAACACAACATCGAAAAAGACTAGAAATCATTATTTCGTTATTTCATTAGAAAAATTCGCAGCATATACATATTCTCGTTGCTACTTGCGAGCGTTCTTTCGTTTCTTCTTTCAGGAATTTTAGCGATAAAGTTCCTAATTGAGTATCGAGCACAAGTCTACTATTCGTTCCACGTAAGTTGACATAAGTGTGCGAGTGTTGTTTGCAAACAAAAATAAATGTGTGTGTGTGTGTGTGTGTGTGTGTGAATGGTTGTCGTCTTCGAAAGTAAAATGCTGATGTATTGTATTGGTTCTAACTTTTACCACGTATGCGCGAATACTTGTGTGATTTTTCGCCGCTGTTGGTTCTCGAAGTTGTTTGAATGTAATGTGACGAAGTCTATTAAAGAGAGTCTGTGTGTTACTGCAGGGCTATGAGACACAGAGGCGAGTGAGTCTCGCGAGGATCGCGAAGAACGAAGTCGCTTCGCGATGGAGTCCGCGCGCGAGAGACCGCTAATGCCTCACCGTCGCATAATAAATCCCGAGTGGTACAGACACACAGCATCCGCAGCAGCCATTTCGTTCCATTCTCTTCTCATTTCTGTGAGAGAACTCTTAAGACAGAAAGAGACAAAGAAGAGATGGAAAAAGACAGTGAGAGAGAGAGAGAGAGAGAGAGAGAGAGAGAGAGAGAGAGAGAGAG
>JACEOJ010000185.1:193001-213790 GCA_013761285.1 Campoletis sonorensis
AAGTTCACTTTAATGGAAACCAGTGTGCACGATATTGTTGAGAAAAATTCCTAAAGTTTTAGAATTCATTCACTAATTTGTCAAAGTTTCAAACATCTTTTTAAACGGTTCTTATACTACAGAGGATGTAACTCTTTCATGTGTCGTGATTGTCATTGTGTTGAGAGATTAGACCTAAGAAATTTCGGTACATTTACTTTTATTTAGAAAAAAAAATTCTAGCAATTTCAAAACGATTTGATTTAGAATGTTCGATAAAAAAACTATAAATTCATTTTCCTTCACAATCGACATTCAACGATGAATCTTCCAATTCACTTTACTCAAGTATGACCATTTTTGTGATTATAATTATGGGAGTATAGAAAAAAATGGAATTAGGATCAATCGGGGTCTAGATCGTGGCACAAAAATAATGGAAGACATTGACTGCTATTTGCATCGTTGATTTGATAATTATCAAATTGTACCCAAAGTACACAAGCCAGCGATCCGATTTGATAAACAATTGCTAAAATAAACAAAAAAATATTATCCACGATAAATGTTTTGTTAAAAAAAATTCAATTGCTTCCAAACAAAATAACGAATGTATTAATAAATGTCCGCAATTGTAGATTTCTCGTAAAATGGTGCATGGAATTTAATCCTAAAGCAGGAGTGAAGCGTTAATTGACATTGTTGACAGCAATGAAAATATCGATGGTGGGAATTTTTAAATGAATAAAGTACGGTTGCGGAGTGTCTATAATTTCACAAACACCTCTGAACGTAGTTAAGTTGAAAAGTATTAGACAAGTGACGGGGATGTATGTATTATGAGGCGCAGAGTCGTTGTTATGTACACACATAACTTTTAACACAAATGCATATACGTATTCGGACAGAGAGGAGAGTGAGTGAGAGCTGTAATAAAGAGACTCCCATTTGATCATTTTTTCTTTTTTTTTCATTATTTCCCTCTCTCTCTCTCTCTCTCTTTATTGTTTCCACTCACGAAGAGGACAGATAAACGTAACGAACCCCTTCGTCGCTGTCCTCGCAGCCTCCCAACTCCCCCCTTTCCATTTCGAGGCTGGACACAAGCGATCTCGGTGAGCTTTTTTACTCGCTCGCACTCGTTAACTTCGCAATAGCCACGTGAAGTTAATATTCTTTTACTCTGTCTCTGTCTCTCGGCGAGTTTACTTCCCCCTCCATAATCAACTCCGAGTTCTCTTCCCTCGTTTCACTCTGTCACTATATAATACACGTGCACACATTTATTCATATACATACGTATATTTATAATACACGTATGAATTAATATAAACACATGTACGTAAGTGTGTGAGTATATTCATCTCATTTGCTCGACCACGAAGCTTCGATCGCTCTCTCTCCCTCCCTCTCTCTCTCCTTCTCATTTTCTCTTTCTTCATCTTTTCCTCTTGGACGGTTTTTACTCCAGAATAGTTTTGTCTCACTTTGATCCGACTCGCACTTGCTACAAACTGTCCTTCCATCTCTCTTTCCCTCTCTCTCTCTCTCTCTCTCTCTCCGTCTTGAATTCTGAATTTTCTTCTTCTCTCTTTCTCTCCCGATTCTTCCTTCTTTCGTTTCTTTTTCTCGAAGCTTTCTCGCTCTCTCAAGCTGGTCACTCTTCTCGAGCGTTTCTCTCTTCTTCTCTGTCATTTTCTTTTTCTCATTTTCTTCGCTTTTCTCTCTCCCTCTCCAATTTTCTCTCTGTCTCACGTTCTGTCGCGCTTAAGTATACACACAGATATATGTATATATAGATATTCATATACACGCTCAAAAGTTTCCCCCTCGACTCTCGTCCCTCCACCTCTTCCTCATCCTCCGCGCGCACTCCTCCTTCTTTTTCCTCCACCTCGTCCGCACTATACGCCACCTCCTCATCCTTTCCCAACTCTTCGCATGCCCAGTTTGTAGTAGTCACAACGGAACTCAGTGCAGCCGCGGCGAGCAGCTGACGCGGGTAAACCTGCGGTTAATACGTGCCCTGGCGGGAAAAGTGGCGGACGCCGCGCAGCCGATGAACGGATAAAACGCTATGACATTCGTCCAGGCTACACTCCAAACATATTTTTTCATTATTTTTCATTCTTCTTTCGACGTATCTTCTTTCTGACAAACATGTGAAACAAATCGTTCCCTATATTCATTCATTTAATTAAATGATTATTTTGTACAAACAACTATTAAACTAGATGAAGAAATTATTGTTTTCATGCTGCGAAAGGAATTTGAAGAATTGAGGAGAAACAAGTGATTCGCGATACGAGGAGAGCTCGGGAAAAGATCTCTAAAGACTTGATCGTTTTCCTTGACCTCGTGGTCCGATACGCGCCAAGTATCCTCGACGAGTGCGTGCCTCGTGACGTGACCAGAACCCCGGATATATAATACACGTGAATAATACTGGAGACAGGTGTGCCATCATTTTTAAAATCAAACTCAATGAAATTTCTAGCCAATTTAAATAAATACGACGATCGCTTCGCACTCTAAGTGACGGCTCCTTCAAATTCAAAGTGACAATTATTTTCCGATCGAGCTAATCCTCTTGGAGTTCGCATTTCTACCGCGAAAGAATATTATTTTCGAGTAAAAAACACACGATTAATCTCCAGACAAAAAATATCAGTTTCGTTATAAACTCGAGCAATCATTTTTTGAACTTGTCATTAAAAACGCGGTCACGAAATTTGTCTTTTGCATCACGTGTCCGAACTTTTAACTTATTTTTTCTTGTCTCTTATTTCTTTTTCGTATCAGTATTTTGTGAAACGAGTTTTCGACTTGTAATCAAAGACAGAAAGTTGTGGTGGACTAATTCGCTACGTCGAGTGTTATCAAAAGTGTTTTTATACCCAAGGAGCTTCGGTGCATCGTGGTATTGCTTCTTTTTTTTTGTTTTTTTTTCTACGTGGTTTCCTCGATTAGGGGCAGTAAGGCGTTGTAGCCTCGAATTGTGACATTTGAAAACGCAAAAGATTTCAATACGAATAATAAATTTAATAATATTTATACAAATAATATAAATATCTACAATATCAAATTCCACGTGTTTGTTTGTGTTTGTGTAACTAAATTGTTGTGTCTCATATTTATTTAATAATCGTACGAGTACAAATAACGTGGCACACGTCTCGTAATGCTTCGCGTGTATAAACACCAAGTTAAGCACGCAAGGTAATCGAAGATATATACGAAATACGAGGATATAAGAAAACGACTGCGGTGAACGAAGAAGACGCAGACAATTATATTATTATAATCTTCATTGGTAAGTCTTTTCGTTGTTTTCGATCACGATATCATTCGTACGAACTGTATGAAATGTACGAGTCATTCTGTCTCAAGAAAACCTCCGATTTCTCTAATGATCATAATGATTATCCTTGGCTTTCCATTTGGCAAAGAGTACAGTAAAACTTTTTTTGATAGACCGCCTTAAGGATATATTCCATGAAAAATGATGAAAAAATACAAATTTATACTCGTAATTTATATCTACAGATACGATTAATAAAAGGATGAAAATATTCATTTATTATCTAACAAATTTATAAATATGTATAAAAGTATATTTAAGGGGGAAAACTTTTAGATTTTTTTTTGGGTGAGTGAAATTGATTAGAATTCAATAAAGTTTTTACATCATTGTGATCGCATATTTCGATGAACTTTAATGAATTTTTAAAAATAATTCCAACCAAAAATGAAAGAGTTACGCCCTGAAGTCCGCTGACCGTCGTAGTCCAGAGTTTTTCGATTGTGGGCTCTGTAGCAATGCCAATTTTTATCTGATATTTAAAAAGTTTTTTTTTCCACACTGATAACTTATTTTGTACGAATACATTTCTGATTCTGAGTTTTTTCATATGGATTTTCAACGAAAGCTGAACTATTTTCGTTCAATAAAATTTTGTCAGGCCCTTATTTGGAATTCCTATAGAATTTGCGCTTTTCACATGATCAAAACTCAGTGCTTGGAAAAACAAATCAATCGCATTTGAAAATTTTCTGCTATTATTCAAAATTTGTCGACCTTGTGTCATAATTTTGAACAAATATCGAATTAAAAACGTCATCATTTGATCCCCTTTTCGATGCTCCAAAAATACGAGTATTTCGCATTAAAATGTGCACTTTCAATCGAGAGATTCGTGAGGCATTTCGTTAATTCTTACAGCAGCTAAATATTTGCTTCGAAGTCTTATTTGGAAAATACGTAAGTTTAATATAAGGTAAATTGTATGAATGATAAACAGCAGAATTGATGAAAATTTGTAGCAGCAATAAAAACTATACGATCGAGGCTATTCGAGGAAATGGGATTTAAACGTAATTTCAGAAATAAAAAAAAAGTGCCACGTTCGGTGTGTTCGATGACCACACACGTCCGGTTCGTCTCATCACATCATTCATTATGCCATTTAATTATTCAGGCTCGAAATTATTTTTCAAATTCTTTTCCTTTTTCTCTCTCTCTCTCCGCGGCATATTTTTCGTATTAAATATTCAATATCCGTCATTTTTATACGATTATTTTATTCCCATTACCACAAACTCAAACACGTACGTTTAATTTTATGGTTCTCATGTTTTTCGATCGAATTGAATAACGCCGCGTGGCCTCGCTCATCGTCGACACAGTTGGACAGTTATGTTAATGTTTCAATAGAAAGGGCAAGAGAATTTCAAATGTACAAAATAAAAGAGCAGAGGTATCTAATCGTGAAAGCAGAAGAGGTATACGAAAAATAACGAGAGGGAACCCAGGAGACGAAAGTCATTGGATATAGATACGACAGGATTGGAAAACGTTATAGAGAAAGTTTAATCATTATATACATTTCATGCACGTGTCTACACTTCTGTATATTTGTATATGTGATGGAGAAAAAAAAATGGGAAAATAATGAAGACAGGAGACAAAGCGAGATGGAGATATTAGAGACATTCTTACTCGTTAATATGCCAACTGTTGTATATTGACATATGAGATTATGCAAAATTGTACAGATGTCGTGGCTCATGAATCTCCAGCTTCCCTAATTAAATTCTTCCCGCTCGATTTATCGTTCCTCTCGATCATCATAGAGTTCATTCAGCAACGTTCCTCTCGGCAGTTTCATTCGCTTTATGAATTGAGGGAGGTCGACTGTGTTAAATATGACAGAAATTCAAAGGGCTCTCCTTTCTCTATTCATTTGGAGGAATGCCTCAAAACTATCTTGTTTTTTTTTCTCTGTCAATGAAAGAACTTGCTGATTTCTCATAATCATTCGTAGCTTCTGTGTCTTTTCAGCTGATCATTTGATTTTTTTCCATTTAATGGAATTCTATTAGTTTTTTTATGCTTCCAATGTGTACGAATGATGGACGTTGAGAATTAGTTTTTTACTCACGTTGACAAGAATGTAAATAAATTCGATCGATTGCTACAATTTTAAATTGTTTTTTTTTTTTCTTTTTCCTTCAATTACTCTCCAAAGTCTTAATAAATCTTATTCTTTATAATTTTGGGAGAAGGATAAACAAAATGAACAAAATATTATTACGAATTAAGCTCTTAACTAATTTCAGTGAATTTTTAGTGTCCTTTCATAATTGGAAAGGACACTTTACAAAAGGTTGCCAATAAAAAAATTTGAACTATTTTTGCTCGAATAACTAAGAGGAATGTTTGAGAATGAAATGCATCGTGTGATTCTGAATCAGCCAGTATTCGTCAGTTGTATCAACTTTCTCTATGTGTAGGAGTCAAATAGCCGAGAATTGAAAACTCTCGTTATATCAAAGACACGCTCACCAAATCGTGTTTATCGATCTCATTATTGTAGATAGTACAAAAGTGTTTCCGTGCTTGTGAAATTGTACACTTGTTAATAATTTTTACATGCTGAAAACTTAATAGATTTTCATCACTCTTGTGTTTATATTTCAGAGACTGAATCGTATAAATTTACTTCATTTTAAAACATGTTCCACCAAATTTGTCTTGTGATTGATAAAGTTTTCCAATGATTGACAAATACAAATGACAAATTACGTCAATAATTGTACCACTAATTGACGCTCTATGTTCAATGAGCAATAAGCAATTGATTTTGAAAGAAAAAAAACCGTGAGTTTTGCCAATGACAACTGCTGCAAATGACTCCTGAACTTGATTTTTAACGTCAACACAGAAGCTGCGATGGGAAAATTTCCAAAGTAGTTGTTCTTAATATCGAGGTTCACGCTCCATAATTATAATAGTTTATACAAAGTAACGGCAGAATCATTAGATACAATATTTTCTAAGATTGTTTTTTTGAAAAACGCGTAAAAAATTTGAGCACGTTTCATCGTCTGGTAATCGAGATATTCAGTGTTTAAAATCGCAACTTTAACACGAGGTCTTGTGGGAAGTGACGAAAAGAGACCATTTTTGACAACAAATAATTCGATTTCTAGAGACGATAAAACTTTCTCAAATTTTACCCGCAGTTGAGTATTATTGTTAAGAAGGTTTATACGAATGTTAAACAATTAACCTTGGAATTCGTCTAACGCATGCCGGACGCGTGAACCCCCTCAACGTCCGAGGTTATCGCGTCATTAAAAGTGAAGGAAAAATTAAGCCTTTATTTTCTTGGATCATTAAGTCAAGTTTCTTGAGCCAAGATGCAGTGGGAGAAATATCGTTGAGAAAACGAAAGACGATTCCCACGAAATGACCTTCGAAAGCTGGGCAAGACTTGGTGCATTGTCTCGTTCATTAAAACGTAGAATCCCTGGGTCTTTGATATTGTGGCGCTACGATGATTCAGCTCTTGATGCGATAGAAGCGCTTCTTCGAGCTTAACATCACTCGATCGTTCACCATTAACCTTAGGATTTTCCGTCGCGGTTAGTCTCACGATCTTACGAGATATATATCATTAAGCACCGCCGGTTACAGACACCGCACAAGAACGCAAAAAAGTTGTATTATATTTTTCAAACACGACTCGCCACCAATTATGCAGATCGCTGACATTCATTCGATTCCCGGATAGTTAAAAAATTGCCGGAGGCCATAAGCCCTGAATCGATGTTTAATTAATATCTCAACATGATGTTTATACAGTGTCAAACTGTAATTATCATCACCAAGAGTGTATCACATAGATTATGAGGTGAATACAATTCATCGTCGAAGTATATATTTCACGATTTAATTGAAAAATGAACAAATTTGCATCTTTCTTCCAATGTATAAAGCAAATAAAATAACATATATATTTTGTAAAGTAATTAGGGATCAAAAGATGTAGGGAACTTTGATCCGTGAAATTTTTATTTACGCCGGATTGGTCTTGAACCATTCGACCAAAATTTCATTTAATCGAACAAGCACTTTTTTAATGCTTCGTGCATAAAAATTGTTGAATTATAGCAACGATAAAGCTTGAAATACTTTGTGTCTTGACCCTGTTAAGTCAACGAGATTCCAGCACAAGGATCAAAAGATATTTATCAGCGAGGACTCTCGACACACGCGCAAAGTGTAATAAAATCTTATGTACATTGTACATGAATTTGTATGTATCCAACGCGAAATTCCCTGAGACTATATAAGAACGAATTTTATTCTCATTTCCATCACTGACACTTCCACACGTCTCTTCGTCAATGTCAGAGTACATCTTGAAACAAACGTTTCGCGAGCTCTCAACGTCTCTTTTGTGAATTATACACCGACACGTGGGACAGGAGATGTTTGAACGTCCTGGTTCGTGTGTCTCAGGGGTCATGACAATCGTACATAATAACAGAACATTTATGAATTTCCATTTTTACAGGGGCCAAAGTTCGCTGGTACGATATTTTAGGCTCATGAGGTCCAAGGGAATTACTGAGAATGGTTTTTCTACAGGCAGCAGGAAGTTATCTTTAAAATTTCCAATTTTATTTTTCCAAAGCAAACAAAATATCGTTAAATCATTTGCCTCTGAGTAAACAATAAAATTATACTTCTTCCCAGAATTCTCAGAAGTTTTTTCTTCAGAATACTTAGTCAGCAACAACATGATTAAAAAATTCTCTCGTCGTCTCCTTCCTCGGAAGGATTTGTGACGTTAAAAATCGCTTTGTAAAAAACACCGATCAGTTTTTATTGGTGTGCAAAGGAAAATGTATTCTATAATAATGAACCAGATTACGCAAAGGCTCGCCCAACGTACATGATAAATACGTTATAAATAATATACGATATAAATCATATTGTAAAAAGCCACTGTGACAGTTTTATAGTGCGTTCGGACCTTCAAGTTCTTCCTTCGTCTTTTGTTTTGTTTTTTGTTTTCGTCAGCAAACACGTGCAATAATGATCGAGACGTCAACTTTCTTGTTTAATATCGTTGCTTGGAACATGAAATGGCAAACACACGTCATTACATTAGAGATCTAATCGCGAGGGGGGTGTCAAGTACTTTACGTTTGCTAACAATCGATTTACTATTATTGATATATTTGCCTAACCCAGAGTTTACTCTCCCTCTCTCTCTCTCTCTCTCTCTATCTTTCTTACACTTTTCCATTAGAGGATGAAAAACTTCTTTTTACCAACATCTTGAAGATACAGACATTTTCAATGGACACGAGTATATACATTTATATTTATATACACTCACAATGCTCGCAGTACCGCGGTAACGACAGTTTAATGGACACCATAAAGCCTAATGGACTTACTATTACCCGAACCCCAATAAAACTCGATACAGAGTCGAGTAAATATATATATGTATACCTATATATCAATAACGTAGATATAGGGTTGAAGAAACAAGGTGGCGAGAAGTGTGGAAGAGTATCCGTACAGACATATTTACATCGCGTTAAGTGTGCGGGTGAAGGTTTAGATGGGACGTTGATAATACAATTTATCGTTAGTTTTCGAGAGATATTAATGTTTTACTCTTACCTGGGATTCCCATTTCGCGTGAAAAGTCCATATTTCAGCGTAGGTTTTTTTTTCTGGTATGGAAAGGTGAGGTGTTCCTTCGTCGCGAGCTTTCTACCTTAACCATGCCAAGTTTTTGTATTAACTCTGCGTCGAACTTGTGCGGTAGTACGTACGTAGTAAGTTTCGGCAGTTCATATACCCCAATTTATGTCAACAACTAAATTTCGAAAAAAATTGTTGTTGATCCACAAAATTTGAATCGAAACGAAGACATTTGTTCTTGGCTCTATGAGAAGAAACTGGTTTCAGTCCTTTCTTAAAACAGAAGGCGGTAATATAGAAAAAATAAGAAAGAATTTTTTTTTTGTCGGTTGAATTTAGTTTGACGTGAACAAAAGGATGCGAACTGATCACATAATGGTTTAGGTGCGACTTTTTAATACTTGGCGTCCATTTTCTACTTTTTTGAAGTATATATATATATACCTTTATATCTATAACGTAAGTATAGGGTTGAAGAAACGAGGTGGCGAAGTTTAGAAGAGTATCCCTATAGATATATTTACATCACATTAAATGTGCGGGTGACGGGTTAGATGGGACGTTGATAGTACAATTTATCGTTATTTTTCGAATGATATTAATGTTCTACTCTTACCCGTGCGTCAAATTGCTAGGGCAGCCTTATCGTAAATCGGGGCCCGTACGGGCTTCAGAGAGGCTGCCCTATCATGGATTTCCACAACACAGCCCGATTAGGCCCCAACAAGGCCACGGTAGGTTTGCCAGAGTTATTTTCGAAATAATTAACAAGGCAACCCGATAAGGACCTAGTCAGGCTTCACTAGGATTTTCCATATCGAAAAGGAGTAGACAAAACCAAGTCGGGTCCTAATGAGGTGCAAGTATCCGGGCCTTGATTTTTCGAGTCATGGCAACCGTAAGGCAGCCCATTAAGGACCTAGTCGGGCTTCACTGAGGAAATGCTCATTCGAGCCTAGTAAGGATCTAATCGAGCGTCGCTAGTCTGCCCTATATTGAAATGAATAAAAACATTTTACATCGAGACTAAATCGGATACCAGTAGAGTCTCTTTTATACCTTATCTATCTCAAGAAGTAATGTTTTCTAAAAAAGTCAATGGAGGATTAGAATGATTTTTTTATAATTATCTTTGAATAAATATTCGGGAGAAAGTAGGTATTTTTAAAATTGAAATTGATTTTACTTAATTTCACTTTTTTCTTGATGTTTTTTGTTCAACACAGCTGCTTCGAAATAGTTATTCTGAGTAATCTGTGAAAAAGTTCCGGATTGCAGCTCATATTACATTTTCTGACCAAAAATCGTAACTGACACGATAGCGTAGTGGATAGCGTGTACACGCTTAGATAGGTGGATAGGTAGGTTAAGTAGTTCGAATCCCGGTGCAGGTAAGAAATTTTTCCGGGAAAATTAATTTCAGAATTAATGTTCATCAATCAAGACGATCAACTTTCTTCGGAAATTAGTTTATTAATATAAAATTATTGCATTTTTAATATTTAATTTTTGATAGGGCTCAGATTGGGTTGACGATCGGGCCCCGATTTAGTTGCCTGTTATGGTCCTGGTCTCAAAAGCGTGACCAACCTTTCAGGGGCCCGAAGGGTATTCCACGGTAGGCCCCGATTTGAGTTTATCGGGGCCTGACCGCAGCCTCAACTGAATTGACGCACGGGTACCTGGGATTCTCATTTCGCGTGAAAAGTTCATATTTTAGTGTAGGTATTTTTCCTGATGTAGGTTGAGTGTGTGAAACGGAATGGAGCAATGTACGACACGTTCCATATCGTAGACTCAGATTATATTTATAAATATGTGCAGAGTGTTTCAAAAGTAGTGTTCGCAGATTCAACGAATCAAGCTCATTCCTAAATTATTTGAAGATCAGCGATTAGTCATATTTCGTTTCAATAATTCGAGAGTTTATCTATCAAATCCAATCCAGGACTCTATACATATGTGGATGAAAAACTTCACTGACCGCCCGAGGTCACCCACGCAGTATGGAAGCCCATTATGCCCACAAACAGACTCGCTCTACGGTTACGCCTTTGACAACTTTTCCACAGTGCACTGAAGCTGCAGTGTCAATGATTCACGAAATTTTGCTTCCATGACGTTTGATTACACGACGAAATATCACCCCGAAAATATGTCACAAGGAAAAATATCAGATGACAAAATATCGAAATCTAATTATCAATTATTATCTAATAGTAATAAAATATAAATATAAATGAAATGAATAATAAATAAGTGAAATTAATAAATTCAATTATAATAATAATTTTTATATTTTCAGTTGATTCATTGTAATATTTTGTCACGGCATCGGGCTATAAACGTCGCAAAATAACACGAAGCCACAAAATAATACAACGATAATATTTTTATGAGAAATAGTCGAACAAACCCGAACAGATAAAAGGACAGAGACACAACCCCCAAGCGAACCAACACCCGTACAGAAAACAGACATCAACAAGTCGAACAAACGTTAACAAATAGTATAATAGAAGGACGGAGACACAACCCCCATGCATATTTTTTCGTGATGATTTTTTATCGTGTGATATTTTGTTGCGAAAATGTTTCGTCGCGATCATATTTTGTCTTGTGATATTTTGACTGTGATATTAGTTCGTGAAACCGAACTTTCTCATCAATGAATGACTGCATCAACAATACCAAAAGATTTTTTTTTCTCCAAATGACATATTCTAACGATCTTCCGGATCTTTGCGCCGACATTGATGTCAGAATAACTAAAATGTGGCACACTTGGACACCTTTATATAAAATTTCATATGAGAAGGCAATAATATCCATGCACAAATTTGAAATGAACTGCCTTAGTAAATAGCTTCGAAATAGCGACGCGAATCGAGCTACCAAGTTCTCGATGTCTTCTGCAGACTAGCTCATTTGGAAGGGGTTTAGTGCTTGTTTGCTGTCATCTTTGTTCAAGTGTCTCATATATTCCGTGCCACCTTGTACGTACCTACGTAAATATGCATAGCGAAGGTCCACACTGCGATATATCTCGTTAACTTTGACGCGCGAATCCATCTCCCGGTGTTGATGGTTCTATTCAGTTGGTTATGTTTCGCCATATAGCTTTGTTACTCTTCTCGTTTATTAATAGAGTATGTACACACGCGACAATAACACATGTGGTCGTTCTTGTACGCCGTGAACATAGTAAACATTTCGTCCACACACATACTCTCTGTGCCATAAGTTAACGTACACATATTTTTATTTGTTTATATACACATATTTATATATCTATATATCTGCATGAACTATGGATAGCCATGTATAGACATCTAGTTGTAACTATATAGTCCGCTGGTTCGTATTCTCATGGCCATCCGACACGGTCGTGATATAACACGGAATAGTTACACGTAAGCACAGCCGGTGCACCAATGCATCGAGTTAAATTGCGCACGAGAGAAGCCAAAGAGATGAGAGAAGAGTAATCGCGACGAGCTCGCTCTGTGCCCGGGGCCTTCTTCAGCCCCTTTTGCGGTTCAACAACGTTAGCGGTCGTCGTCACACGATTGACAGAAACTGAGACAAGAAAAACAGAGGAAGAAACAGAACCTTAATTAACTTCTGGAAGTGTAGCCCGGCGAGATTGAATCTTTTTTTTTTCTTTTTTCAACACCTCATTTGATTGGACTGATATTTAATTTCGGTTGTAATCTTTTTCTCTTGAAAAATGGAATACTTAAGATATGTTAGTCTCGCTATAATCACGTCCTAGAGTTAGCAGTTCAAAGTTAATCTAATGATCTTTTAGGTATTTGAAAATGTATAAACTTTCGAAAAAAATGTCTCATATGAACTAACGGAGCTTACTTCACTTTATATCGCTGTATCACCGATACTCAACCGTAAAAATTCTCGTTTTTTTTTCTCTTATAAACTTCGAAATTTGCTCTTTCATTAACAAGAAAAAAAAATTATAGATATTTCATGAAATGTGAATTTTTCTACTGCTCCGCATAAAAACGCGTGCTCAATCTATGATTGCCAATGTCTCGAATGCGGAAATGTCAATCCTTTTGAAAATTTGCATCTAGTTTCATAATGGTGTCCTGAATACGTCCCGGGAAAAAATTCTTAAAATACGTTTTCTGGAGACTGCTACCTCAAGGATAGCATTTGATCGCATGCACAATTGGAATGAACCTAAAATGTCGTTTACAAAAAAAGAAAAAAAAATCACATTTTTATGACAATTTGCTTGAGAAACTCGAACGCTATAAGTTCAAAGAGTAACAAGTGACCCAGCTCGTATACTTTGTGTATGCAACTAAATCCTACGAATACACAGTATAATAAGTATAATCAAGAAATGCAGTAGAAGAGATCGCGCGGAGAGTCCGGATAACGCAGGCGTTATCGCTGGCTCCGAGTCTGACAGGTGCGTGCCGAGTTCTCGAGTTCCACACAGTCGTACATTTATATAAATATATTTATATTTATACTGAGGTAAAGAAACTGTGTGACACGAGATCCGAGAATGCATATGCTGTTTTTGTTTTGTTTATACGTATATGTATACTCTGCATCAGGCTCTTTCTCGTCGCTTCGTTGCACACCTTTCGCGTTAAGACTATCTCTCGAGCACATACATCCGATATAATTGGCTCTATACCGCTTCGGGGATATGCGCAAGCATACTCGATCGTAGAGCGCAGCATCCACCAAGAAATTCTCATCTCCTCTTCTTCTTCTTCTTCTTCGGTATGGATATATTCGCGATAATCCTTCAAAATCCTCGGAGGCTAAATCGTTAGAGATTCGAAGGAAGTATACAAATCCATTGAATCATAAATGAATCCTGCTTTCATTTAAAATTTTATCTACATCGATGAATTTGTGTTAATGACTTGTAATTATATGTCGTCATTGAACTGTAACGTTTAAAGGGTGCGTAGCTGAAAAATTGGAGCATGGAATACAATTTTTTGACGCCCTGCTTTATCTAAGCGATTTGATTGAGTTTTCTTGGGTGGTCTTTTCGAATTTTTGCTATTCATGCATTTTCACTTTTTTATTCCAATGACAAATGTGTTGTTTTGCAAGCAGACTCGTTTTTAACGATTTCTATTTGTTATGAACATTCTAGATTGTCCTTACAAATTGTTGCTGATACAGAGCACTCGCACTGAGATCGGTGAGCAATCTATCGTTGCTCTCTCGGAACTCCCAAACACAAGTATCCTTATCGATAACGTACAAGTTTACTTTTACGAGATGCACATGTATATACGTACATGTTGCATTATATATAATGTCAGTTTTCCAGTGTCTCGCGTGCGATCGCGTAAAAACGAGGTGCTCGACGCAGTTTGCGCAAACGCCCCAAGCGGGGAGTGAGTCCTGTCCGTTGCACGTGCACATGCTCCCGTGTATAATAATCTATAGGGTGTCCTTGAAAATAAAAATCACTTGAGCTTTAGTATCTACTGTGAAATGAGCAAACGAGAAAAGGTCATTGGGAAATTTATTCGGAATATTTCTTTGAGTAAATCGCTGGAAAGCACGGAAAATCGTTGTTCCATTTTATTATTTATCATTTCGTGTGATTCTTCGATGTCATTTGATGTTCTTGCACTTCGGACACCCTGTGAAGTAGAACCAACCGTTTACAATAAAAGGACTTGAAACAGTGTTTTAAAGCTTCTTATTTACGCCTTTCTTTGGGCAAATGTATTCATAGATTTCATATTGTCGTATAATTAAAATCGTTTCTACAGGATGCCCCGAAAGTTGGTTCCAAAATTGATAACGTAAATAAATGATGAAACTTAGTCCAGAAACGTTCCACCGATCGGTAAACCGATCGGTAAAAAAATCGGTTAGCAAAAGAATTTAAAAGGAATAAGAAAAATAAAATCATGGAATTTTTCGCTAGAATTTTTGAAATTGTTGAAACAAATTAACCCTGAGTGTAGAAACCTGCCCTTGTTTATTTTCTTGAATCAGTAAAACGAAATTTCACCCTGAAATTCTGTGACTTCGAGACAAGAAACGACAAAACAGTGTTTTGAGTTTTTCAAGTTCTTTGTGTTTAATTACTCAAAATCTCATTAAAAGTGCGTCACAGTGTCAATTCGAACTCTCTGTTGCAAAATGTCACTATTTAAATCCTCTGAAAAAAAAATAACGACTTTTTGGACACCCTTTACATTGTAATGTTTGGGATAACGCCTATCTACTTGTTGTACGGAATCAACTCTCTCGAGAGCTCGATGTAATAGTACATATACGTACACGAGTCTTAGAGAGCATTGACGAGAAGCGTGCGCGTATCGCGGTGAAAACACCTGCGAAACACACACGTCGACGTGTCTGTATCGCAGGACACCGAGGATACAGGTACTCTCTGTCGTATACACCTCTTGGTATACACCGGAATATCAGAAACAGATTCAGGATTTAAACGTACATAGGTATCTGAGTATTATACCAATAAATATGGACCTAAAGATACATAAAATTATGTACAAACGATGTAAAACGCTTTTTTTTTCTCTTTTTTTCGTTTTATGCTCATCCTTATTCGTAGTATGAAAAATCCATTTCATTCTTTGTAATCCAATGTATATTTTATAATGTAGTTTATACAAAAAATACATCGAGAAGATATTGCAATGGTGATTTCTCTGAATTTTTCATCCTAATTGCAAAGCCATGATCATTTTTAGAGCTTGATACATTTTCAGGTAAAACATTTCTCGATACAATTGTCCTTGTAAAATTTTTATTTTGACAAGAACTAGAAGTTGACGCCAACTCAACGTAAGATCTTTTAACTACGAATTTACGTTTCAAGTCAAATAAGACTTGAAACTAAACATAAAGATCATGGGAAATCTTATAAAATTCAGGCTTTTCATACAGAATGATAGAAAATGTGCGACTTCGTTTAATGGAAGTGCTATCAATTTCAAATAATATGGCTACCGATTTTTTTGCGATCGCGACATTATTTATTCAAATGAAGTTTCAAGTATGACGAATGCTTACGTATATGAACTCTGACGATCATGCAATTACCGACGTAAAAGCTACCTCAGCATAAGTAGCTGATTAAAAGAAAAAATGAACATATGTGTTGACAGTAAACCAATCATCGTGCAGTCATCACAAGAGTGACGAAAAGCCTCGTCGATCAACGAGACGACCACGAGAACTATGAAGACCAGGTCGGTGCCCTCGAGGCTATCGGCACTCACCCTCGTTTTCGTCATAATCGTCAGCGATCCGCGAAGATGCAGTGCTGTTTCCGAGAGTATTATTGGTAAGTTTTTGTTGAATTAATAACGTTTACAAAAATGAATTTGTTTAGCTCCATCTCTAATATACGAATACCATATTGCAATTTAAGATAAACTAGAGTAGTTAAAATAGAGAGTTCCAGTGGATAGAAAAGAAGAAACAGCAGAAAGGACTCAATAGAGTTGGTCAGATTTCGTCTGTAGAAGTTTATTCTCTGCGAGTAGAGACCAAAGAGTAAGGACATCTTCTCTAAGCCTTAAAGTCTAAATAATAAATAACTATGAAATATTATTATTGAAACTATAATCCTGTATATTGAATTATTGCATGCCCGAATCACACCACATTCTAATAGTTTCCCTCAATTTTTCTTCTTCCACAAAGCTTTGTTAAGCAAAAGAAAAGTTACTTATCAGGATCTCACGTTGCAGTTCGATATTTCATATCGTCCCAATGTCTTTTTAACCCTTTGAGTCATGGCAGCACTTGCTTTGTCCTTCCTAACAAATATCAAGTTTTCTAATTGTACATGGTCATTTGAACATTCGAAAATGTAAAAAAAAAATGAAATCTCATTTCCTGTTATCCGGACAAATACCATGAATAAATAAATAGTCAAATTTTGCTCATGTAAACATTTTTTTTTTCTACTAAACTACTCCAAACATCGGAATGGCACGTTATTCACAAACTTGATACACTTTGAACAATTTTACAGAATGTTTTCAAAATTTTTCTTTACAGTACTTTTTGTTGAAAAAATAATGAGTTTTAAAATTCTGTACTTTGAGTCTCTATTCTTCATAATCATCGAGTCAATGGCACGTAACGAAAAATGGATAGTTCAATTGATTAACAGATTGAGTTCAGGAATCTGCCCCCCCCCCCCCCCCCTAAAGAAAAAACATGAAAAAAGTGACTTGAGAACAAGAACCTCCCTCCAAAAACTCACGACAAAATCGTCGAAAAAAATGTCCTCAAGAATTACCAAATCCAGCAACGTGAAAAACACCAAACGAGTCTTTGCCTCAAAAAACCCCTAAAAAATCCAAATCCCCTTCTCCCCTCTCGCTCCAAAAAATCCCATAAAAAAGTTGAAAAAAAGGCACAATTTATGTAAAAAAAATAATCCACCAAAAAATTTAAACCTAAAAAAATCCTCACCAGATGGAACCCCCTAAAAAATATTGCTTCGTGGGGCGAGGGTTGCGGTTAGCATTTTCGAAAACAATACAAAAGCAACGAAAAAAAAAGATTTCAGAAATCTGTAAAAATCGTAAACACAAAAATATTAGGACGGTCGAAAAAAAAGTCGTTGAAATTTACACCAAGTCCTCTGTACTGTACACAATTCATAGCGATACGAAAGACACATTCTTCCTGGAGTAGTTAATGGCCCATTATATCGGGAATTACCATCAAAGTATTGTTTTAATATATGTAATGGGCAGTGTGTTAAATGAAGTCTCGAACTTTCCCATACGTTATGTTGTGTCTGACACGACGACGGTCGCGAATATCGCTATCTCTAGCGACGATTCACGGAACAGTGATACACACACACATTGACAAACAAAAATATGACGCATATATATATGCATAAATGATAAATATGAATGTATAATAAGAATATATCAACAATGCACTGTGTTCCCTAGGATATTAGAAGCTGACTTGTATATATACAAGGCTCTTAATCGGAACGCGTCACGCTCCACATAATTCGTCCGCCCGCTACACACACGCGCACACGCACACATACAAATGCACAAAGACACATGCACTTCGCGTTCTCTTTTTCAAAGCTTCTATTATTAGTCTAATCAGCATTATCTTCTGGTCTATTTTGTTCTATTTGCAACCAAAGAGTCAGGTCGATTCTCGCGTCGACTTTGCACAGATGTAACTTTCGGTCTTTTCCTTATTTACTCGTGTATATGCACCAACACGAAAGTTTACAAACTGTTTGTCATTTTATCGGAGAGTAGAATCAGTAAATGAGCAAATAAACTTCATTATTCGTTGATCGAAACAACGATGCAACAATTTGAAAAATATCAATCTTTGACCAGCATTGACATATGAGATCTTGTCATTTACCTGATAATCATACAGTATTACACGATTTAATCGATCTAATATCGCATATGAATTATTACTTATCGTTGTGCTTGCGACAAATTCTGTAAGTCTTATTACTGTCGCACGCCAATTAGCAATGCATCTGTAAACGGACATTTATCAATCTTTTGACTTCTATAACGACGAGGATATTAATGCTTTCAAATGAGACTGAATTGGTTATTAATGCAGTGAAAGTCTAAGTGTTTGGTGTAATACGGAGACGCGACGAATAAAGGTGTGGCTAATAATCAGCTGAAAAAATAAAAAGGTAAAAAGGATGATTGGTCTGGTGTTAAAACTGAAATGGAAAAGTGTGTTGAATTGAGCATCATCGATTACGAGTGTTCTTTACATTTTCTAGTGTTTTATCATCAGATTTCCAACATTTCAATATTTATCTATGAACTTTTCATTTTATTATTATTTCAAGCCTGAGATAAATCAAAGTATTATTGCACACGAGCTCACCAAAATATTTTGAATCAATCAATGTCACTCTTTACGTAAACATCAGCAATTGCGTGGAGTGTATGTTATGAAAAACCACGTGCAGTATCCGAGGGAAGATTTTTTTTTAAATTATTATTATTTTTTTAATATTAATTTTGATTAATATGATTTTTTATAATGAAAAGAATGAACTGGAAATTCCCATGTATGAAATCCACGAATCATGCGTTTAGAATATTCGACGACGGGTGGTCACCACTCGAATATGTACTCGAATCAACTTCACTGTGAAAAAAAAAAAACACTTGCAAGACTGAGACTCTTGGCCCCGACGGTTTCTCGAATGCTTAAACGACGTACTTATCCATAATATGTATACATGCATACACATATATATTGTTAGTGCATGTGTAAACTTAAATCGCAATTTATTCTTGAAATATAAATTTGTGTGTACAAGAACATAAACCGTACGATAAACTTGTATTTCTGAACTGTAGTGTCGTACAAACAAATCTCGAAATCTCTTACGAAACATCCATTTATTTGTACGACTCTCTTCTCGTTTAATTAATCTGCAAAGCTTCAAGAGAAAAACAAAGAAATTGACAAATGAGAGAAATCAATAAGGAAACACCACCAAACCACAGTTTAAATGACTTTCATTTCTTTCTTGTCTCGAGTGTAAATGACCGTGTGAGAAAACAAGGAAAATTATTATTAAAAAATATGAAAAAAAAACCACAAACAACGAAGAAAAAATGTAGTACAGTGAAGGGTCATAAAAACCCCAAAGATTCAACAGGGAGATAGCGCAGTGAGAATAAAAAAATACATTCGTTGATTAAGCCTTGACTGAGCTAAGAAAGAACGTTAAATTATTCAGCAGCGTGGTTTAAAATAGTCTTGCATTGGCAATTTGCATAATTATTGAAAATTAGCATGGATTTTTAGATCCGCTTTGAGCATAATATTCCAACATTATTGCTGAATTATTCCAACTGCATATTGCAATGTTCGAAGTCCGCATAAAATTGTTTATTCGACGTTGCAAGAGGAGGCGAGAGGGATTCGAACCTATGAGATTAATGAGAAAGGGCCTTTTTAGGATAAATTCGATCTTTTAAATCGTGATGTGTGATCCCGGGGAAACAATATAATAACGCAATTAAATTGATATTTATCTCACACAGAGATATAATCTCGAGAATGAAAATGTTGTGACGAGCGTGAACGTGAGGAGTGAAGAAAAAAAAGTATATTACGACCGAGAGAAGAATGTCACAGTTAGTGGAGATAATAAAAGATATAAAAATAAAGTGTTGAAGGAACGTGAGTAAACTACCCACGCTTTAGTTTCTTGAGACAGGCAGATTAGTGTGGAATATTAAAAAGAGCAAGGGACACTGTGTTAGCGTAATATTAATCTCCAATATCTATCAAAGTCGTGAGCAAGTGATACTGCGGACTGAATTTATCTCCTGCGAGGTGTAAAGCCTGTCGCAACGTCCCAAGCTACGGTGATTATCTGTTTCATGAGGCCCGAAGCACCGAGGTACTCAGTCATATATATATATATATACATATATACATTGTGCACTACAAATGTGTGCATATATTTATATATAATTCGGTATTACAGAAGTATCTCAGCGAGAAATAGAATAGAGTGTTGGTTAAAATGAAGTAAAAGAAAAAAAGAAATATTTGATAAAAAGAGAAGAAAAAAAAGTGTAAAGCAGGTGGGGTAGAAGTTGTAATGAGCAGGTAATATGTGGAACAGGTTGCGCACACGTGCTGTAAATGTGTGAATATATATCGTCATTGAATTTCTGCACTAAAACCGGTGCCCCTTTGCAATAGAGCTCCAAGAATATGAGAGAGAGAGAGAGAGAGAGAGAGAGAGAGAGAGAGAGAGAGAGAG